>JAUCMS010000062.1:2390389-2403972 GCA_032357445.1 Enteromius radiatus
CAATGTCTTCAAGATCACTAGAAAGTTACAGGCAGGTGTGTTTGATTAGGGTTGGAGCTAAACTCTGCAGGACACTGACCCTCCAGGACCGAGGTTGCCCACGCCTGATCTAAATTGATAGATAAATTATATTTTATATTTAAAAGAAAACAGTTAAAATACGCTTACATATATTTCATCTACTTGTTATATAAAATATAATGTTCTTATATTTCCAATCCGCTCACATACCTTGCCTTGTGAGACAAACGTACTTTCACAAGAGCTCTTGTTGGGTGGTAAAGTGAAAAAGTGCTGGAGCGTTTGATGTGTGACTCGGGACGATGGAGAGAGCTGGGCTCCTCATTCAAACAAGAGCGGGATTGTTACTCCTGATTGGTTTTACAAAACTCTCTGGAAGTCAAATCCTGGAAGCACTTTGGCTGAGAGGCTCTGTTAGGAGGGGCGGCGGGTAACTTTTGTTCTGGTTGACTCTTGCAGGTCACGCAAACACCCCGGCACGTCTCCCCACCGCCCGCCCGCCCGCCCGCCCCGGGCTCCAGCCCAACAGCCACTCGAAGTAACTCTTCCCCTGTAAGCTGTACTCCTCCCATCTTCCCCCCGTAATCCTTGGCAGTGACCAGCTCTGCCCCCCACCCTCAAGTTCAACTTCAACTGCCTGTGACATCATGTCTCGTTGCTGCGGGCAACCAGACAGTTGAGACGTGACTTTTCAGTTTAGGGGCCGTGCTTCAACTTTGCCTCTCTTTTCTCCACTCCTGTCTCACATTTCTCCACTTCTTCTCTGGTGTTTCTGACTGTGAGCGGCACGGCGCTGAGAGAAGCTCTCCGTACGGACATTCACAATCTTTAAGACACGCTTAAAAATGTTAAATGTCACTACACGAGACTAGCATTAGATCTCAAACACTGCAGGATCTCTTATCTTCACTAATGTCTTTTTTGTTCAGTGTGCACTTTATTCAAAATAAAATATAAAAAATAAAGTTGTGAGTGAGGGTACAATTATTAATGCATTTTCTCATTGCACATTTTCTTTAAAGTAAAACATTAAAACAGTTTGAATAATTATTTAAATGTCAGTACATTAAAGTGTATGTGTGCATTTCAAATGATGCAGGATCTGCAGTATGCTTTTTCTCAATGCATGTTTTCTTATCAAATAAAAAGTATTGGTATTTTAGGATATTTTCTCCTTATTAGTGTCATTTTTGCTTTGTGTCTTCTGACAAAATTGGTGTTTCTGCAATTATTAATTCACCTACTCATTGCACATTTTGGAATAGTATAAAATAACTCAATAATCCACAAACAGCAAGTGCTGCAGTTCTGTTTGATTGATGACCGAAAACCTAATAAAGTCATTTTTTTGCAATATTTTATTTGGAAAGTATTTTTCCTCATCATCTGCTTTGATATTTTGTTATCTAATGCAACAATATTTTAAACTGAAGTGTCTAAATATCTTTTGGGGACACATGAACGCTTACGTGTAAGTGATGACCTTATGAAATGTTTTAAATTACAATTAATAAGGCACTTACTCTGTGTACAATTTCTAAAACATCAGTATTATTTTACCATTATCACTGCTTCTTGCTTTTATCAATGAATTTACACTAAAGGAAAAAAAGTAAAATGATAAATTAATAATTTTTTTTCTTTTTTTAATCAATGTTTGTTTCATATTATAATTGTAATTGCATTTTCTCAGTGCTAATTTTCCTAACAGGAATAATTTACTTTCTCTAATGCTTTGCTGCCTCTTGCATTTGTTTATCAATGTTTGAATTACATTGAATTAAAATTATTAATGAACTTTGTCAATGCACAATACAAATAAAAAAAAAAAGTTTACTGTTGTAGTGTAACGATAACTATCTTTCATCAATGCTTGTATTACAATAAATTACATCTAAAGCACTTCTCAATGCATGTTTTCAAAATAAACAAAAATGAATAAATAAGCTCAACTTCAAATAACGAATCTTCGCTAAATGTTTACTTATCGTACTCGCTGCTAATTTGCGCACTCAAGAAGTTTACCTGAAAAAACGTTCTTCCCCTGCCTTCTAAAATTTAGGGTGAATACACTGGAAAGTGTGCAAAATCAGACAAAGCCAAGTCACTGCCAAAGAGTCACAACGGGAGAGAAGAAAAACAAACGTCACCAGCAGAGGGCGATAGCGAGTCGAGAAATGAGTTAAAGGAGGTGGGAAATGAGAAATGGAGGAAAATAAATGGTGAAATCCAGAGAGGCCAACCAGCAGAGGGAGGAGGTGAGAGCGGGTGAGTTAGCGGCTTCAGATGGTCACCATGTGTTGAGGAGCAGGGAGCCGGCCCGGGGCGGGTGTGCTTTACACATTAATGACTAAAGTGTACTGGGTGATGGAGGAGGTGTGGTGCGGTGGCCGTACATTCGCAACGCTCAAATCAACTACACCACGCCGATCAGCTCCAGTTATCACAGACCTGCTCCAGATGGGCCTGACACCGCAGAGCAGAGAGCATCATGGGAAACCAGGAAACACAGGAGGGCAGGAGCGGGCTAACTCGCTAAGATTCATGATTTTAAAGTTTGAGGGAGTAAGAATCACCTGCGTCTGCTGGGGTATGTTCAGAAAGTTGTTGTCCCGTGATCCGATGCTGACAAACCTGTTGGGAGCTGTGGAGCCTGGCGTGGAGTATGCTGAGGGAGAGAAAGAAGAAAATAAATATATATGTATTTAAAAAGCTTTGATTTATTTAATTCACCATGTGCAGTCGTTTAGTGATTAAAATACGTTTTAGTCAATGTTGTCTAATTGAAAAGATCAATCGATCCTGCAAAGATACATTGTGTGAATTTCATGAAATTAAAGTGGAAACAAACTTTTCTGTACTGAACTGACTTGTTGGCAAACAACAGTAATGTGAGGATGTATCATTAAAGACACTGTTTGATTGTTCTTGGTTCACACGGTTGAAGATCAATGGATTGAAAAGGTATTTGAATCAGTAAATCGGTTCAAGTCATTACCAAATTTAGGGCAGTTTTTGTTTGGTTTCGGATTTATTTGTTGGACTCCATGATGAAACTGTTCATCAAACATAAATCAGTATGTGTGTAAAAACATGGAGAAATCAAACACAAAGAGCCGTATTTGTTCTACAGTTTGCTGTCAGTGCTCTGATCAGCAAACATTCAAAAACGCAACAAAGAAGCTGCTTTGTTCATGAAAATCTACATGAATGCTAATTAACAGAGAACTATACTATACAGAATATGTCAAATATCAATGGAAACATTTAAACCTGTGATTGCAGAATTTTGCACTAATAATCAAATAAATTCTATTTTAATCGATTTAGATATTATAAATACATAAATGCTAATATAGAAACTTACAAAATGTAATTCTACAACAATTTTACAATATAGAATCTAATTATATAACATGGAAATGCCAATATATGAACTCCTGTGATTGCAGAACTGAATTCTACATTATTGCAAACCAATTCTATATTTCTATAAATCCAAATTCTATAGAATATAGAATTGAAATATGCAAATAAATTCTATATTATACTTTTATAATATATAAACGCTAATACATAATAAGCTGTAATTGCAAAACTGAATACTAATTTAATGCAAATGAACTCTATATAAACAGAACAGAACTAAATTGTTGGGCAGAATAAATTAGTTTATTGTATATTAATTATTTACTGACTGTTTGTGCCATGTTGTTGTTATGGCCATTATATAAAAACAATGAGTAATGTGTATTTTCTTCTATGGTTAAGGGGTTTTCAGGCCATTTGTTTTGTATCTTTACCCCGAACAACTTCCATTAAACACATAATGCATTACCTCTATATGTGTGATGCTGTAACAAAACAAAAAAAAACCCTCTGTTAAGTGCGTTCTGGAGAATCAGCAACATATAAACACATAAAAAGACACACACAAACAACATAAAAAACTATTGAAACAATGAAAGAAAACACAATGAAAAGGAACAAAAAACCAAAATAAGAAACATGATAGAAAGGAGGAAAAGTGCTCCGTCCAGTGCCCCGTCTGTGGTGAGTGAATATTTTACAGTATGTCTGATTATCCACCCCGATACGCCACCTCCTTTCAGAACGGCCCAAATTTGGTTCATGTACTGGATGAACTGACCTTTAGACCAGCACTGGAGCTCAACTATCACATTTCCACAGGCCAAAAGCTAACCAGCAATGTGAACGTAACCAAAACAAACTCAAATGAAACCAACGTAAAAAATTACAAAGCATGGGTTCCTGGATGTTGTATTTGGGAGTGTAAAGGCCCTTTCACATCATGGCTGCAATGCAATTTGACCAGCGCAAACCGACCTGGACCAGAATATAAGTTCAAGAAGGTCTAAGCTGGTCTCTTCAGTTTGGTAGTTACAAATTCTTCCATCTTGGTTTGATTTTAGTGCCAGAACTGCCACAAAATAATGAAGGTCAAGCGAATTCTACAATAATAGCGGCATTTTGAAAAGCTTGAACTAAAATGCACTTTTTTAAAAAAAATGTATTTTGGAGTCCACTTTAACTGCCCTAAATTTGCACCCTTTAATACAGAGCCAATACAGAGGACACGGTCATGGACCAAAATACGAGATGGGAGGAAAAATTACTTTTCAAGGATTCTGCACTTGCAAAATCTTCGCATTCTCCTGCATTGCATTGATTCCCTTGCAATACGTTTGCATTCTCCCAAAATACTTTGCATTCGCTTGCAAAGGTATTGCCTTCTCCCGATAAATCTTGTGTTTGCTCGCAAATGTATTGTTCCACTATGAAACTCTGCAAGAAATTGATTGCAAACGTATTGTTTTCCCCCAAGAAAATGTTAACTCGCAAAATTTTTGCGTTCTCTTACAAATGTCTTGCATTCACCTACGATATTTCCTTCACTTGCATTTTTTTACTTGCATACTCCCAAGAAATTTTGAATTTGCCCACTAATGTTTTGTGTTCTCTTGCAAAAGTATTTCCCCCAAAAATGTTATGCTCAATCGCAAAACATGCATTAACTTGCAAAAGTACTGTGTTCCCCCAAAACTATTTGTTTTGCAAATCTTTTTTTGCGTTCCCCCACAAAACGTTACACGAGCATTATCTTCCAAAACTTGTGTTCCCTTACAAAAAAAAAAATCCCAGATGAATTTTGCGTTCATTTGCAAAAGTATCATATTATTGATAATATTCCCCCAAGAAACTCAAAAAACATTGGCATTACAGCGTGAAAAAAAGTATTGCGTTCCTATGAGAAATTCTGCATTCACTCGTGAAAAAAGTATTCCCCAGAGAAACTTTGTGATCTTTGTGTTTTGTGATCCCCCGAGAGAAAACTTTTCCATTCTCTTGCAAATTTTTTCTCAGGGGAACAGAACTATTTTTCGAGGGAATGCAGACATTTTCCAAGTGGCTGCAAGCTTTCTTGTGGGAAATTAAAATGTTTTTTTGAACAAATGCAAGTTTTGCATTTGCAGTCAATGCAAAACCACTTAAAAAAAAATGTTTTTTTTTTCCTCCCATTTTATTCCCCCATTACCATGTCCCTTTATGGGCTCTGCACTTCTAGTGACATTTGGATGGCTGTTAAATCTTTCATATTGCTGCCTCAGAACTAGGATACATAAAAACATGAAAAAAAAAAAAAAAGTAGTAATGACTAGTTCTGACCCACCGTTCAGCGAAGATTACGAATAATGGGCATTTAATTTTAACGCAAGGAAGACAAACTAAATGGCAAAAAGCGGTCCAGCTGTGGCTAGACGACTGGGGATCTTCAAGGGGTTTGGTGGAATGGGGGGGGGGTCGGGTCACTTACACGGAGATGTGGGTGAGGTGAGTCCGCCATCGGGGGGCGTGCTGCTGGATTTAGAGTCTGGCATTGGGAGGGGCACTGGACGAGCCACAGGGGGGGGTGGAGGCAGCAAGAAGGAGCCCGGCATTTTGCTCTGGCCGCTCCCGTTCGGCTGCAGACGACACAAACAGGGTGAGGAGTACGGACACGCCCGACACCCCACAAATGGAAAAAACAACGCAGGCTAACTCCGAAAAAAAAAAAGGAATGGGAGGTGGCTGGTAGTGGAGAGTGTTGAGAGGGAAACAACCAAAAGGATGAATGTCTGTTTGCTTTTGTTTATGAAGGGGTGTTCGTGTTTGTTTGTGTGTTGACTTCACCACAGGCACAGACAGGAGCAGTGGAGGAGCTGGATAAAAAATAAAATGGAGGACTTAAGGCAGAAGGTGAAGAAGAAGGAATGGACGCAAGGATGGTGAGGTGAGTTTTGGTCCATGGAATGATATCAAATCAAAAACCAGGGCGCAAAAAAAACCAAGCCACGTTCACGACGCTAAAAAAATGGCACAAGCAGATCTGAGGAGAGATGCACGCTATGCCGAAACGCACAGAGGTCGTCAGCTGTTGCGCAGATGGGTTTTTTATTGTGGAAGTGGACAGAGAAGGAGAGATTAACTCAAGATCGGCTAGACAAGCACAAGATACATAACAGTGACCGATCGGTCGACCTCAAAGACAAGGAACGCACACATTTGTTTGCATTGGAGACAGGAGGAGCTTGTTGTGTGTTGTAAGAAATGCAAAAAAAAAGTAATACAGTTGATAATGTTAGCTTCACATCGAAAAAAAGGTTTTTAGGAATCATTAAATAATCTAATTTTAAAATCCAAATGAATGTAGGTTTAGGTTAGGATTTGGGTTCAGGTCTATTATAGATAAATAATGTAAAAACAATAAAAGCGAACTGAATGTTGATGCTTTTAATATGACATAACCACAACTTTTCTTTAAATCATTGATAACATTACCTTTACAAAAATAAATTAGTTTAGGCAAATAGTTTCGTTAAATTTGACAGCTAAGTTTTATTTCATCAACGTGATCTCTATTATCTCTACATAGCTGCATACTGCAAAGTATATACTCCATATTTCCAAATGAGTAAAATGGCCTGCAGTATGGTCTGCAATGATAATGTTTAATAAAGTAGAATGTGACGATGTTCACATTCTAAATGGAATACTAGTGTAACGCTTGCATTGCTGGATAGAGTTCTCTGTTGCGTACTGCAATATTCCTTTCAAAGTATACAAAACTAGTATGAGAAGTATGATACCATTTCCAGTATTCACTATTAACCAGGCTATGAATATCTACATAAAACATCAAGCATTTTTGCAATACATATAGCAGAGCAAGTCACATGTACAGCAGCAACCCACCGACCCCAGTGTCAGATCATCACTTCCAGTATGAGGTCACTTCCTCTTACCTGACCACTAGCCTGTCCTGATCCGTCAGCACACACAAACTGCACGAACTCCTTGAGCGGGTCCTGTCCCGGGTGGTGGTGGTATCGGATGGTGGGATGGGTGAAGTACGGGCTGGACTGCTGGATGATGGAAGGTGAGGGGAAGTGCAGGGAGGAAGCTGAGGCACGGGGACTTCCTGCTGACAGACAGATACACATAGAGAGAGAGAGGTCAGTAACACGTTTTGAGTCAGTCTAAGTGCTAGAAGTATATCAGCAATGAGCAAGACTGACACACAAGGATACAATAGATGACATGAGATGAAAGTGATGGAAATCAATTAAGGAAAACTGTGTGTGTGTGTGTGTTTACAAAGATTAGAGATAAAGCTGTTCCAAGAACAGCTAAATCAAAACCTCCCTTGGTGGATTCTACAGCACGTCCTCATATGTAAAAATTCAGAAATATACAAATCGTTATTTAATCACATTTTTGAAATCAAGAATTGCTAATTCTACTAAGACTTATATTAAATATGTATAAATACATGTTTGCCTCAATTTATCAAGTATTGCAAAAACCCCATTTAGAAAAACTATTCATAAGTAATGATATATAAATACATAAATTACAGATTTCTTTCATTCTCACGCTCTCTTGACAAACTTGTTCAGACAGACACCAACATAAGTGAAATCTGTTACCTTATCATAATATTTCATTATGAATGATGATAATATTTACTACAAATTGCCAACAGGGACCGCAAACTCTAACATGGACGACTACGCCAATCAATCACAAATATGAAAGATTGCTTCAATTTGAACACGAGTTACAGATTTTGTCCTTTAGACAACCTGCTTCTTTGTTAATAGAAATGTAGGAATCTGAATGAAAGCACAGATAAACAAATAAAACATTGATACAAGGATCTAAAGTATGTGCAACGAGAAATAAAATTGCAATATTGATACATATTTGTATAAGCACAACCCTAATGTGAACCAACTGCAGTCGTTCTTGATAAGTCATGATGCGCTCTCAATCGCATGAAGAATAACGCCGCACTCATCTCCCGACCAGCGAGTGGAGGGGTGAGGGGTCTTGTCTCCTCCAGCCAAGCAGGGCCCCCAGCTGCCCGGGACAGTCTGCCAACTTCCACAGCCTCCCTGTAACCCAGACGCTCCCAGCTAAAGCCCAGCTTTACACCCTCGCTGCCACGCAGACTGCTATTCCCTCCTCTTCCTCCGTTTCTTTCGCGCTTTCATCATCCACCCTTTAATCCCATTAGGGAATGGGACGGAGCCAAGGCTTCAAGGAGGAGGCAAATGGCACCGCAAACTACCACCACCAAAGACCCCCTCCCACCAGGAGTGACTCCACAACAACAGCCCAAACACAAGCTCTACACACAACACACGACCACACAAGAGCCTTCCCAGAACACCAGCATCATCTCAATACACCACACAAAAACACCTACCTACCTACCTACCTATCTATCTGTCTATCTATCTGTCTGTCTATCCATCCATCCATCCATCCATCCATCCATCCATCCATCCATCCATCCATCCATCCATCCGTCTATCTATCTATCTATCTATCTATCTATCTATCCGTCTATCTATCTGTCTATCCATCTATCCATCTATCTATCTATCCATCTGTCTATCTATCTTTATGTATGTCTATCATCTATCTGAATGTATGTTTATCTATCTATCTATCTATCTATCTATCTATCTATCTATCTATCTATCATCTATCCATCTATCTATCTATCTATCCATCCATCTATCTATCTTTATGTATGTCTATCTATCCATCTATCTGAATGTATGTCTATCTATCTATCTATCCATCTATCTATCCATCTATCTATCTATCTATCACTCTATCTATCTATCTATCACTCTATCTATCTATCTATCACTCTATCACTCTATCTATCTATCATTCTATCATTCTATCTATCTATCTATCTATCTATCTATCTATCTATCTATCTATCTATCTATCTATCTATCTATCACTCTATCTATCTATCTATCTATCACTCTATCTATCTATCTATCTATCACTCTATCTATCTATCACTCTATCTATCTATCTATCTATCTATCTATCTATCTATCTATCTATCTATCATCTATCCATCACTCTATCTATCTATCTATCTATCTATCTATCTATCTATCTATCTATCTATCTATCTATCTATCTATCTATCTATCTATCCATCTATCTATCCATCTATCCATCTTTATGTATGTCTATCCATCTATCTATCCATCCATCTGCATGTATGTTTATCTATCTATCTATCTATCTATCTATCTATCTATCTATCTATCTATCTATCTATCTATCCTTTTTTATGTCTTTCTCTCTTTCTGTCTATCCATCCATCCTTCAGTCTATCTATCTATCCATAGATCAATCTATTTGTATGTCTATCCTTCTGTCCATCCACCCATCAATTCATTCATTCATTCATCCATACATCCGTCCATCTGTCTGTCTATCTATCTGTATGTATGTCTGTGTATCCATCCATCCATCTAGCTATCTATCTACGTATCTGTATATCCACCCATCCATCTGTTTGTATGTCTCTCTCTCTCTGTCCATCTATTCATCCTTCAGTCTATCTATCTATCTAGTACTGTCTGTCATCCATTCATCCATCCATCTATCGGTTTGTCTGTCAGTGGGGCTGGTTATCATAGTTTTGTCATTTTTAAATATCTCTCTGAAAACAAAGAATTAATAATGGGTCAACTGGTGTGTATTAATTTACAAAGCCATCTACAAAAAAAGTACATGTACAAACACCACTGATTTGATGACAAGAATTGTGATCATTTCTAATTTTGGCACATTTATTAATTTTTTTTATTCTCTTTCATCTCAATTGATAATAGATGATAAAATACTTCAGAACATCTTTGAAAATGCAGTCCTCTAATCATAGTCTCGTATTAAAGGAGAGTGGACTTTGATCAGAGCTGCACAGCAATTTTAAACAAGATTTCACAAGCTCACGTGCATCTGGCCGGTGAAACAGCGCCTCTAGCGGAAGGGGGAATGAAGTCGGGAAATGGAGAGACCAATCACCAACCAATCACATTGACAGACAGACAGACAAAAAAGACAAATCAGCCTCGGTACAGAGGAGAAAGAGGGTGAGGGGTGGGGGGGGCCGAACGGCGAACGCCTTCACCCGACCCGACCGTGGCGTAAACACGACCTCGCCTCTCCCCGAACGTCACCACATCCGACCCCAGCAGGGGGGGCGTGAGGGAGCAGGACAGGAGGGGGAGGGATGTGGGAGGTGGGGTGGGGGGGGCTCTGAACTCTCACCTGGTCTTACACCTGCCAGCATGGGCAGCGGGTGATGGGTGAACGGCATGCGTGCAGACCTCGTATGGCCGGACAGAGCGCTGAAATCGAATTTCCCCGACTTCTTAAGAGAACCAGGCGACGAGAGTCCTGGTAAAAATGGGATCAACAAAATGGCAGAACAGAGATGTGGATTTAATCAAACAGGGTTTTTGCTTCTTGATCTTCATCTAAAAAAAAAAAAAGATCTTATCCATCTCAGCTTCTACAATACGACAGATCTGCTGATAATAATGCTAAAAATGCTCTTTTGAATCTACAGATAAGACACTGCTGGGTTTTTTTTCGTTTGCTGTGAAGTATAGAGAAGCCAATCACACTGCAAAAAAATAATAATTATCAATCAGTATTTTGCCCCATTTTCCAGCAAAAACATCTTTAACAAGAAAAAAGGTTATTGCCAATGAGGTAGAAAAATAAAGTTGTATTTGAATGTATTTTTCTTACCCCACTGCTTCATCTTAAGAATGTTAAAAATATATATTAAGCATAAATAAATAAGATTTTGACTAAAGTAAATGCATGTTGATACAATTATACAGGAAAGCGAGGTGAACAGTTTTTTTTTTTTTTTGCAGTGCCAACGGGTCCAGGGTGCGAGCTTTGCTTTGAAGCAGTGGAGTGCAGGAAAGAGTGGGATAGGGGTCGGGACAGGGCCGGGAAGGGTCTCTATGCAGCTGTAAGTGGGGAAAAAAGATGCCACGACAGCAGATCCCGGAGTAACTCGTGTCAGTCTGTCTGTCTGTCATTTACAAATCACCAAATCTCAAAGGAAAGATGAATGTCAGGATTTTCACACTATTTCTTGTTTTCAACAGCCAGTGATATATCAATACATACACTACCACCAAAACCATTTGGGGTCAATTTTAAATGTTCATAATGTCTCTTATGCTCACAAAGGATACATTCATTTGATACAGTGAAAGAGTAATATTGTTAAATATTATTATAATCTATAATAACTGTCTCTTTAAATAGTCTATATTTTAAGATTATATTGTAACTTTCTGTCTTCAGTGTCATATGATCCTTCAGAAAGTGTTATAATATGCTGATTTGATGCTCAAGAAACATTTCTGATTATTATCAATGCTGAAAACAGCTTTCCTGTAGAAACAAAACTCTTACTGATAGGTAGTGTATAAACTGACCAATGTGTTTTATTTTGATGCTAAATTCCCTTGTTTCTCTTCCAAAGTCTCAATATTTATATATACATGAGTATAAAACGTTTTACAATTTTAGTAATGTTAACATTTTATGTGCATCCCGCTTACTTTAACAACAGCAACAAAACATATACAAATATAAGTATTATTTCGACCATGGTTCACTCTTCTTAATAGATATCAGCACTTAAAATACAAAAAAAAATCCTACTGGCCTTCCACTACACTTTTTTTCCCTAAAAGCATTTAAGAAATTATCAAATGTCTTCAAATTCGCAACAAAACAGAGAAAAAGAGATCACAATCTGCAATTAAAAAATTACTGAGAAAATGTTTAGCCATCTAAAAGCAAGAATAAACAAAAATCCCTTCATTTCCAGATGATTTTGCTTACATTTGTTAGAAACGATGGGTTCATCTGCACTACACCTCTTCAACAAGTTTCTACAGACGACAAGCCAATAAAAAACCATACTATACAAACACTTGAGCACTAAATAAAGTCTGTTAAAACCGAACATCACAGTGTAAACACATTTAGTTATTATAATGTGAATGTGTGTTCAGACGGACTCCAAATTTCAATATATTCGAGCGACCGCATAACTACTGCCAACCGAACCACGTCTTCACAAACCAAATGCAAATGAGTAAATAACCTTAAATGCTAGCTGTGTACGGACTCTGACATGCAAACACTCTTAAACTTCACCTGGGGAACCAAATCAGAGGCTTTCACTTGACTTTTCAGCGCTGAGGGAAAAAAGCCAAACACAAGCGCTTCTGTTCCAGTGGCAGGTCCGAAAGCTTGCGCCAAAAACAGGAGGACAGGCGGGAAGCATGATGTGAGAATGATGAGGGAAATGAAAGTTAAAAATATGTGATGGTTTGGTCTTCTCGTATATAACGCCGCATTAATGTGTCGTCCTGATCCTATAAATGTCAAACTGAGGCTGTGGGGCTGCTAGCTTCAGCTTGGCAGGGCTGAATATACGCCGGGCTCACCCAGTGACCCAGAAACATGGCCAAACATGTCAGAACTCGGGAAGGAAAGGAAAAGGAGTTTACCATCAAATCCTGTGGCTGGTTCTGGGAGAAACAATTATCCTAAGTGGTGATTTAAAAGCCCCATTTAAGATGTTAAAGAGCCACGCGAAGAAGCCACGAATCTGCTAATTATGCTAATGTCACGTTTGAACAAATATCTGCCGCCCTGAAAGAGTTAAATGCCAAAAAGGTTACTGTCTAAGAAAAAAAGTCTAAGAAAAAAAAACCATATATTTTAAATGGCAAATTATAGATAAATGAGTACTTCAAAGTGCAAGCATTGGCAAATTTAAAAGCAGCACCGTCTGCTGAAAAAAATGAGTCTGATATTTACACAAGATCACTGAGAATTCATTTTGTTTTAAACAAACAAACAAACCGCACAATAAATCATTTCATATGGTATCCATGTGGAGTTAATCTGTGGGAGAGCTAAACAGACTTTAAATACAATATGATTGTGTACTGCAACAAACATGTTATTATTTTTTTTAATAATTAATCATATTTTAACATTAATTTATATATATACTGTATATAAATATATATATATATTAGAGCTGTCAAATTAATCGCGATTAATCGCATCAAAAATAAAAGTTTTTCTTTACATAATATATTTGTATATACTGTGTATATTTATTAAGTATA
>JAUCMS010000062.1:2404072-2431319 GCA_032357445.1 Enteromius radiatus
GTATATATTTAATGAAAATATGTTTTGTTTATATATTAAATATATTTAGATATAATATCAAATATAAGAAAATAAATATATAAATGCATTTACATGTAAAGAAAAACTTTTATTTTGGATGCGATTAATCACGATTAATCGTTTGACAGCTCTAAATTATATATATATTTTTTTTTTTTTGTTTTTTTTTTGTTTTGTGGTGTCAAAATATTAATCACGATTAATTGCATCCAAAATAATATAAATATATTTAATATGTATATATAAATTAAAATATACATGAATGTGTTTGTAAGAAAAATATGTTATGTTTATATGTTAAATATATTTATATATAATATAAAATATAAGAATATAAATATATAAATGTATATACATGTAAATATTTTCAAAATACATGCTGTATGTGTGTGTACTGTATGTACACATACATAATAAATTTGACAGTGCATATATATATATATATATACACACACACAAAATGTGTATAAATAATAATAATAATACTGTAAATATTATCATAGAATTATTTAATATTCTTAATTTTATAATAAGTGTGGTTGTGACTACATCAAAACATGCATCTCTGTAAGGTGCTGAAAATCACTGCTAAACACACCTCCAGCGCTGCAACTGACAGTTTCCATGATCTTAGACATTAGCCTGTGTATTTGTGTGTGTGTGTGGTAAAATCATGGGTTATGTGTTATTTCTCTGTGTCTTGTGCCAGCCCCGATGCTCAGGCAGACTGGCAGCCAATCAAACGCTCCCGTGACCTTCCAGTCTCGCCGTGCTAACAAGCTGGCCGCCAAACAAACCTTGACCTGTCAAAAAACGCCATGTATAACGCCTTCTCACACAACACACGTGCTCTCAAACAGACACACACATTCATCATCCGACCATCAGAAAGTCCCTCGACAGACACGCGCAGAAAGTCACAAATCCAAGTACAAATCACTTCTGCCATGAACCACAGTACTAATATAAGACTTTTTTTCCTGTTGATTAATGCCAATTAAATAGTTTAAAGCATAAAATATAAATAAAAATGTTTTCATTCAATATGGAAATTGAGGCTTTAACAGTTAATTGATTTTATAAATTGATTTTTGTTTTATTCATTACACACTAAACAGACCAATTACTTGCCAATTAAATATTTTCAATAAAAAAACAGACATTTCAGTCCCTTTAAACTCAAAAAGAACATTCCTTTGCCAAATAATATTTTGAAAAAATTATATTTAGGATGAACGCTTTTATTACTATCCTAATTGAAAGGTTTTTTGTTTTTTTTTAATAATTTATCATTTTACATCCAAAAAGACAATTTTTCAGGCAGTTAATATAAATAATAATTATGATGTCAATTATGATGAATCAATAAATTTGTAAAAAATAATTTCAGTCGTAAAAAAACAACAACTAATAGCTTTAATTGGTGATTCTGCTCTGTTTTGGGCAACCAATGTAAATGTATTATAGAGATCATTTATGTTCAATAACTTAATGTAAACATTTTAGAAATGAGTCTAATTCAAAGGAGAATCAGAAGGGCAAATCCTGACTGGATGAGAGGAGCTGGGGATGGAGGAAAACTGCTGATAATACAGGAGGACCATACAGGTGCCGTATCCCTATAGTCAGATGTGGATCAGCTAAAAGTCAGCTGACGTGAGCTTGGCTAACCTGACCTACCAGAACTAGCGCTATGCTTGATTATTAAATTGGAAGCTTTCATTAATCAAAAAAATTTAAAAAATTATAATTTCAGTCATTTTACACTCTTAAAAAAAGAAATATGTGTTTTATGTAAATATGTACTAATTTCAGTCATTTTACATTTTATTTAAAGTCATATTCACAACGGAAACTTTCATTACCTTTTTAAATCAACACGTTTTAAAATTTTAACCATTCAATAAAAGTAAAACCTAAAACCTGATATTTTGCATAAATTTGACAGTTTCCCGTACCTGCGGGAGCCTCGTTCCCTCTCTGACCCTCTCAACATCAACAAAAGCGTCACAAACAGATGTTTACAGACAAAGTGGCACAGTCTAACAAGGTGAAAGACAGTGCAGGAGAATGAAAAATAGGCGGGATGATATCCGTGTCGGCCCAGGGCGAGAGCGAGTGATGGGGGCATATGAATGAAGCGGCTGCCGGTATACGCCGGGCGACACCAGATTTAATGATAAATGACACCATCACCTTGCAGCGTTGCCAGAGCCTCATTCAGGTAGTGAATCACCTTTGGAGCGTAGCATGGTTCACACTCTTACACACACACTCTCGCGCGCTCGGAGCGCCACCACCGCCTTCACCGGTGTAACAGATGTCTTCTGTAACCCAGTAGCTCCCAACGCTGTCGACACATGGAGGAGCCATCTGGACCAGAGCTCTGGTGCTACACAGACTGTGTGTGTGTGTGTGTGTGTGTGTTCAGGGGTGGGGTGGGTGTAAATATGTGTGTGTGCGTGTGTTGTGTATTCCCATGACATCAGGAGCACCTGAGCATGCTGGCATTTTTTTTTTGGTGGGATTTACCCATGTTTCCCTAGATTAAGATCTGTGTGACGGCGTGTTGATCATGACGTGGGCGGCAGTGAATGTGATTAGATGTAGGTGGACCCTCGGGCCAGAAACATAGTACTCCAAGTACACAAGTTGCCGTTGTGCGTACACAGCACACAATCTTACATTACTGTCGCTATTCTTGCGTAATCTATTTTGGCACACTCGAGGGGCTGATAGAGTTACCTTCAAATGTCTGTGCCATTACAGTCAATGAGAAGCGCCCAGTCTGATGGATTTCAGAGCGAAACAGGATATTCAGCAACAAAACAAATGCAGGCAGGTCCCTTTTTTATCCAGTGGTACAGTTATATTGTCTTGTCTCTTTATCACAAAATAATAATAATAATAATACTTTTATAAAATAAATAAATTTAAATAAAGGCCTAAATATAATAAATTATAAAAGTATAAAATATACATAAAAATATGTAATAAATAAAATTACATATTATGTAGAATATATTATAGATTATAATAAAGTTAATGTATATAAAATATAAATACAAATTTTAAATACACTAATTTTGCACTTTTATCCACATTATTATTAACATTACCGTCACATTATATTTTATATGATGCAGTTTTATAGTTTATATTTTTATATTATATATTTTACATAATATGCACACATTACCTCATACATATGCATTATATATATATATATATATATATATATATATATAATAGAATATATTATAAATATAAAATATAAAATGCATATAAAATATAAATATTTCAGAAAAATAGAACAATAATAATAATTTTTTATTTTTCAAATTATTATTTTTTTTAAATATACATTTAATAAATATAAATTATGTAGTAATAATAAAAAATGTTTTTTAAATTAATTAATAAATTTTATACATTACATACAGTGTTGTCAAATGAATAATCTTGATTCTTCACATCCAAAAGTTGTTTGTTTAAATAATATATATGTGTGCGAACTGTGTTAATTTATTATGTAAATATAAACGCAAACACATACAGTATATGAATTAACATTTTTTTAAATATTTACATGTATTTATTAATATTCGTATTATATATATATATATTTATATACACTTTGGAAGTGATTAATCGTTTGACAGCTATATTCAAATATATATATATATATATATATATATACGATAAATAACTTTTTATTCATCTTTTTTTTTATTGTGCACTGATGAATTTTGCATAAAAAGTCTACTGAGAAAGTAAATAAAAGTGATCATGTAAACAGTTCAACTAAATTCTCTTAAGACATTGCTGTGGTGTGACAACAGCTGAGCTAAACGAGACAACTGACCATAAGAGACGTATTTGTGGTGTCATGTCATGAATTGCATTCAAACAATTTGTGGATCGCGACGAGGCATGAAACCGAGCTTGTGTTTGCATTCGCATACTTGAGCAGAGCAGGCTATATATCTCAGACGTTACAGCGTATACAGGCTCGAGATCTCATAGGCGTGCTGAATAAACAGCTGAGATATTGCTTATAGCATGTAAACCCCTTTATGCACACACACACTAATTACAATAAATCCTGCATGGAGAAGAAACAAACAAAAAACGCTACGTGGATATCTGGAAAGGCCTGCTGCTCTACGCAACACAATAGCCACGTTTGTAAGTGTTCGTGTTTGGGAACGCTGTGGAAAGCAGGATTTGGACTTTTGCTTTGGCCCACAGGGATCCTATATCACAGTCTAACACAAACAATGGATGTACGGAGAGACTTCTAATGCACAAAACAAAATATGAAAGCACATTCACAGGCCACAAAACACCCGCCACCTCCGAGCAGCGGGAAAAACAGCAAATCAGAGAGAAGAGCCAAGGTGTGTGATGCAGCAGAGAGGTTGAAAGACAGACAGAGATAAGAGACACATTTCATAACACTTGTGTGCATTATAATATGAGGGTAATGTGGTCTAACCATGGTAAGGAAACTGCACGCCATCGTTTTCGTGTTTTATCTTCCTCTCCTGCATACTGGCCAAATGGTGTTGCACTGAAAAACCCAAACAGGGGAAAAGAATAGAGTTAACAATGACACAGAGGAGAGGAGATCGAGACAATTTGGAGAGATGGGAGAAATTTGGGACCGCTGTTGAATCATTATCAATACATCATCACAACATATGCATGAGGTCAAAGACAGTATTGCTCACTATCTCCCAGAATCAACCCATTCTAAGTGCACCAAAACAGCAGAAGTGAAGTCCCACAGAGCGTCCAATCAGCAGCTGATGTATGAGGGGTGGGGCAGAATATCAAATGAGCATTGGCTGCATCACAATTCACATAAAAATGAGCAATATAAAATTAAGCATGTCACAACCGGCATACATGTTAAGCAGTATGCAAGTGAAAAATGAGTGTTAAAATTCATATTTTATGCATACTTAGTATGCAAGACAAAAACAAGTGTCAATTTGCATACTATCCATATATAGTATATAAACAAAAAAAGATTGTCAATTCGCAGACTATCCATATGAAGTAGTATGCAAGATGAGTGTCAATCAGCATACTATTCTAACAAGTGTTGCAATGTGCATACTATCTATGTAAGCTAAAACAAGAGTCAGCTTGCATATTATCTGTTTGCAAGCTAAAAATGAGTGTTACAATTCATACATTAACAACATTTAGTATGCTAGATAAAAAATTAAAGTCAAAATTGGCATAGTATCCATATATAGTATGCAGAAATAAAACAGGTGTCTATTTGCATGCTATCATTTCTGAGTAGTATGTGATTTAAAAGTTACCGCATTTCAGATACAAGTACAGTGAAAATAGTTTATCATAGGTGTCTAGATTGTATATATCACGTGAAATTTTGAAATATGCATTTCTCGGATGATTTTGTCCACAAGTATGCAAAACGGGGTGCAGCCAATGTATTTTGGGGCGTCAAATCCAATTTGGCAGAGTTTTGATTTTGTGGTATGAGCGCAGGATCATTTTTAATTATTCATTGTCTTGATTTTTTGGAGGGAGTGGTGCATGTTTAAGGTTCTGATGTGAGGATACAGGTCATGTGACAGCAGCACTGCTCAAGTTAAAAAGGATTTCATCACCACATTCTGCCCATGCAACACGACAACTAAGCTGCCTTTTCACAAAAAACAGTTACCATGGTAACCATAGTTTCCACAAAAAATGACTCCAGTTATTTGGTAATTTTGGATTTCCTATCACCATCACTTCAATCCCATTTTCTTTCAGCAGACAATATGGTCACCACAGTAAATATATTTGTAATGGACAGTGAAAAAAAGAAAGAAAGAAAAGAAATCGCAGAATAGCACAAATAAAGGTCTTAATTAATAAAAAGCAGAACTATGAAGAAGTAAAACTAATCAAAACGTATGTTGGTATTGTTAAACGGTCTGCTTTATATGGTAAAATGCAATAAAAACTAAATATGTGGCAATATTACAAATATTTTTTTTTCCAGTTGCTAATACAATCTACACAATAAATATATCACATATCTAATCAAACTTTTATTCATTAGTACCTTCTATAAATAACATTTTAGTGTAAACTATAACATATTACATATAACATTTTATTTAACTCTAATTCTGTGAAGCTCATCACATGAATTAATGATTTGAAGTGTTTCTAGGATTTCAATTTAGCTAAGCCCCAAATAAACCCAACTAACAGATCAATTAACATGCACATGATTCTAGCTATCCGATCGCAAGACTGTCCAATGTTTGTCCCCGTCTTATTTACTTTGGCAGTCTACTGAGAAGATGGTGGGCAAGCACAGAGGAGGAGAGAGAGAGAGAATAATGGGTTGATGTATAAAAGGAAGGAAAGGTCTGGCCCTTCACACTGCCCTTGTGTCCACTAATTCAGGGCATTAATGACTCAGACATGAGTCCCAATTGGATCTGATTATGGATTCAGAGGTTAGTCAGAGTAGACCACATATTTCATTCAACAAAAACAAAAAAACAAGTATCTTGACTACTTTCAGTTGTGCAGCTCAATATAAACTTTGTTGTTGTTTTTTTTTAAACAGATGAGTGGAGGTCAAGCATAGCATGTGAAGGGCCAGAGGGCTGCTGGGTAAAGTGAGCGTACCTGCATCAACATCATTGGGCCAGCCGCTGGGCTGGGACACCCCCGGGGCAGGAGAACGGCCTGAATAGAAGACCTCATCCACCGGGCTCTCCATCTCACTGTCATCAATGGATTTACGCTTGTTGGAGCTGAAAGACAAAAAGAAAGAAGATGAGGGGGGATTTTTGGGAAGGTTTGGGGGACATCTGGAAGCTCTGCATGTTGCTGTATTGTGAAACTTCTGAATATTCCTGAATAGTAATGAAGCAACATCATTATTTACGTCTACTGATTTTTATTTGCATTTAAAGGTTTTAACTTTTCTTGACCTGAAACATTGAGGAATAGTTCATCCACAAAAACGAATATTTGCTGAACATTTACTCACACCAAAGCCAAAGATGAAGATTTCAGAGAAATGTATCATTACATCACTTGCTTCACTCTTCTGCAATGAATGGGTGCCGTCATAATGAGAGTTCAAACGGCTAATAAAATAATTGCAATAATCCACAGGTAATGTCTAGTGAATGAAAAGCTGTGTGTTTGTACGAAAGCAAATCCATCATTGGTTTTAAGGTGCTTTAACTTTAACTTCTAATAATAATAATAACGCTTCCAGTCAAAACATGTCCTTCCCTGAAAATCTCTTCTGATGAAGAAACACATCCTGGATAATCAGGGTGAGTAAATTGTCATTGTTTTTGGTAAAGTATTGCTTGAAATACAAATTATTACACTATAAAAACATTTATAAGCTTAAAAACAGTCCACTCAAAATCATCAATGTTTCAAGAGCACGGGTTATCTTAGCAAAATGAGACATTAGATGAGCAAAGACAGCAGAGCGAGACAGCAGAGCTGGAAGTGAATCAGATGACAGGAAGTGTGGAGTACCTCCGCGGGAGACTGGCATACAACTCCATCTCAGTCCTGCAGCGTTTCAAACATGACGACAAGGCGAGAGAGAGAAGGGACAGGAGAAGAAGAAGATAAAGAGACAAAAATGACAGCAATCAAACAGACAAAGGTGCAAGGCAGAGAAAACAGCAGGATAAAAGATAGACAGAAATATACACAGACAAAGAGAAAAGCAAGAACGTGTGAGAGCTACCGTCATGCATTAAACAAGAGAGAGATTCATCTGTAAAGCTGTCTAAGACATGCAAGAGGTCATTAGTATATAGTCAGAAATATAGCTAAGCTATAAATTCGAACTTTTGCTGTAGTATTACATCCATAATATCTGATCTAATTCTAAAAAAAATTATTCTAAGCCTAATTAATCTAATTATTCATATGCAAATGTATTATGCATATAGATAGTTTTTTTTTTTTTATTAATTAAATTAAATACATTTAACATAAACATAAGATACACAGTGCAATTTATTGTTTTGGCCTTTTGTTAAATCAACTGTTAAAAGAATGTTGTTTTTAATCTGAAAGAATGCTAGAAAAATTATGTAAAAATGTGAAATGAATGATATTGAATGAAAAATCCTGGTGCAGAATGAAAGGAAAGGAAGCTCTGTGTGTGTACCTGGTCGATGGCGTGGACGTAATGGAGCGGCGACCCAGGTTGATGTTGTAATATCCTGGACTGTCAAGGTCGGCCAGAGAGAAGTTGGGTCCGGTTGCTGTGGCAACTGGTGCTAAATTAGACGCAGACAGAGAGAATTCTGATTAATCAATTCCATCATTCATCTTTGTTCTCATGACAACATAACTAAACTTTTCTTCATGTCAGACAACACAAGCTTATAAAACAATATTAATGTATTTTGGGGCTTTTTACTTGTATGTAACTGTTCGGATAATTTATAAAGGATTTAAAATAATAAGAAAAGCCTTTTTCGTTGCAATAAAATGTTGATATTCAGAAAGACTTACTCTGTGACACACGGACCAGCTCCGTCACGTTCCATACGCCTGACGTCACGAAGCAGTCCTGGAAACTCAAGTGCCCTGGAGAGAAGGACAGAGAGGCCAGAAATAAAAACACTACACTGAGAAAAGAAAAAATATCCCCATATTTACTCATCTGCACCTGTCAAACACACGCACACACAAAATAAACTGGGCTCAATTGTCATAAAAAGGCCGGGAGCATATAATTACAGTCATCGGTTGGCATATGTTCCCCGTCTCTAAGGAATAACAGGCTACCCTGTACTTATGGTTAACTCCAACCCAGCACTCCAATCTCAGCTAAAACTTAACGAGGACACTAAAAATGCTTTATGTCACACTTAAGTATGTGTGTGCGACGCTGCATACAAATATACAAACGTATTTGCTTTCGCTGTGCATATGGGCTTTCAATATGTACTTTTGTGTGTGTGGGCAAAACGGGTGAATGAGCCATGCTTCCACACCCATCTGTAGTGCTGGCTGAGGTCAGCGTGTGTGTGTGTGTGTGTGTGTGCCGGTTAACCGCAGCGAGGCCAGCGCATGAGCTCAGTGTCGCCCGTGCCGCAGCCATGTGGTTCCCATCAGCCAATCACGGAGTGATTTATGAGCGTTCCGCCATTCTCCGTCACAGCCGGCCTAGCAACACTTCACTATAATAAGCTTGGATGGAAATCGATTTTGCTCACACTCCGTGTTTGTGCGAGAGTCGGGCATGCATGTGACCTTATTAACGTAAATAAAGCGGCTTACGGTATCAATCGGCCTATATTTGTGCGTACGGAGGTCCAAGGAGAGCGCGGCTCACCCACAGATCCATCTGCTGACTGGCAGGCAGAGTGGAAAATGGTTGATTGTGTAGCGTTGGGATTTCATCATGCCGTTTCCACCATTGCTAACCAGAGTTTGCTCGCTCGCGGTATTTAATGACAACTTCAGATGTGATTCTATTAAGTTTAAGTGGACTGCTTCTTGAGCAATCAAAGCTTCTCAATTGTAATTTTAGGGCTCAGCGAAGAAAAAACTTGTAGAAGAACTATTTTTGGGTGCCAGAAAGAGTAAATGATGACTTTGCAGCGCAGAAGAACCATTGTTAGTTCTGGTAAAAAGTGTTCAGTAAAGAGTTCATCAAAGAAGCTTTTGTGTGTGTGTGTGTGTGAAGAACATCAAGAATCCACTATAATGAAACTTGTGTGTAATGGTTCTTAATGCCAATAAAGCACATTCTTAAAAAAGAACGGTTCCTCTCTTTGGGGAACTTTATTGGGATGCTTTATTTTTTTAGTGTGAAGAATATAGTTTATATTGTGGAACAAAAGTTCCATGGGTTTTTAAATAACTTCATGAAACCATAGAATCATGTTGCTACAAACCTAATCTAACCTTCTGTTAAACAAAAGTAGGTTTAAATTACTTTTTTTTAAGTAAGTTGAGAGAACTTTTTACAGAACATCTCCTTTTGTGTTTCACAGATCAAAGTCTGGAGTTTAGAAAGATTTGGTTCTTTATTTCCGCTCTAGTTCTATAAAGAACCTTTTCATTTGAGAAAACCACCTTTGGAGTTGAAAAAGATTCTTTAGACGGTTTAAATGTTTGCCAAGGCATTAAAAAAAACACTAAACTGTAAACTCAAAAACTTAAAGGAATAGTTCACCCAAAAATGGAAATGGTGTCATCATTTACTCGAATAGTTCCAAATCTGTATGAATTTCTTTGTTCTGCCGAACACAAAGATATTTTGAAGAATGTTTGTAACCAGGCATTGACTTCCACAGTATTTTGTTTCTACTATGAAAGTTAATGGTGACCCAAAACAGCCTGGTTACAAACTTTCTTCCTTTGTGTTCGTCAGAACAAAGAAATTCATACAGACTTGGAACTACTCGAGGGTGATTAAATGATGACACCATTTTCATTTGTGCGTGAACTATTCCTTTAAGGACTTGCATCATCTTAAAGTTGGACTGTACTTTCAACAAACGTAATTTAAAGTTCTACAATATTAGGGATCCAAGTTCAACAAGCTAGTGAAAATCGTATTTGAGTTTGTTTAGCAACCTGAAAAAGTTACATACAGATACTTCAAAAAACAGAGTT
Source organism: Enteromius radiatus (assembly GCA_032357445.1). Lineage (NCBI taxonomy): Eukaryota > Metazoa > Chordata > Actinopteri > Cypriniformes > Cyprinidae > Enteromius > Enteromius radiatus. Next base: position 2,414,750 of record JAUCMS010000062.1, read on the forward strand.
TGTCTGATAAAATTAAGGTTGGATTTGATTAGTGTGATTCTTTTAAGAATCTCTAACAACACAGTTATTTGGGGAACAAAGAAGTCCTTTATGGTTCCCTCAGGCACCTTTATATTAAATTCATATATATTTGAGCAAATGAAGACTTTTAATTTCTGGATTGAATGGCATTAGGCTGTAAAATCCTTTTAGAAACTTTGATGGTGTAGTTGTTTGTGAGAGTGTGTGCGCGCGACTTGCTTGACCCACCATTGGGCGGAGGCTTGATGTCTGCTTCTCCTTGTTGATTGGAGTTATCCGATTGTCCAGATTCTGCAAAGCCAACAGAAAGAAAGAGAAAGAGAAAGAGAAAGAGAAAGAGAGGAGGGAGGAAAAAGAGAGCAGATTAAACACGGGACGGCTGGGCTGAGTCCAAAGGTGCCTGAATCAATTAGCAGATGTAGAACATTCTATATATTCTCTGCCAGCACATATTCAATGTAGCGCTGAGACGACACAGCTGGAAATGAGACATGCAAAATGTGCTCCGGTTCTGGATCATTTACATGATATTCAAGCAAAATCTGGACCTTTATACGTGAAATCTGATGTTCGCTCTTGTAGTTAGTTGGTATTTGACTCGTTACACATTATCATTCTAAAGTCTGGCAATGCAGAGGTTTTGTAATGTTTTTAGAAGAAGTCTCTTCTTTTCACCAAGGCTCCTATTACTTGAAAAAAAACTGTAATATAGTGAAATATTTGTACAATTTTTAAATAAATGGTGTCTATTTTAATACATTTAAAAATTTTTTTTTCCTATGATGCAAAGCTGAATTTTCAGAATTTTTTATGAACAGCATAAACTTAACATTAACATTATAAACTTTTTATCAAATGAATGCATTCTTGCTCAATTAAAGTATTAATAAAAAAGTGTAGGTTTGATAACGGATTACCATTACTATTGTTCATACTTTGAGTTGGCTAATCAATAAATGTGTCGCCTTAAGTATTAAACACCACAGACTTGAGTAGCTCCTCAGATTACATGGATTTCTACCTAGGTCAATAAACTAAATGTATACTCTATTATTTTGATGTAACAATATCAATATCTAGACATAAAGCCACAAAACATGGTCCTTCAACCATGAAACAAGATCTTTAGTCCGGCAATGTAGACCCCAGGTGTGTTAAAAAACACAACTGCGCTTGGTCAGTCGGGTCCAACGAAAAACACAGCCGTAACCACACACACACACACACACACACCGCGGTCCTTTTTAGACTTGAACTTGCGCTGCTAATCTAAAATCTATAAATCTGCAAAATATACATCCGAGAGCAGCCTGGTGAAACCCGACTCTGCTGTATAGCTCATAAGATGTAGACAAAGGCTGGTGCGCAGCCATCGAGTTGTTTGGACAATGTCTCCGTAGGCTTTTTATCTTAGAAAGTATAGCGATCTTGGAGCGAGACCAGACCCCTGCGGCTGTTTGAATTGGCCGAGACTCACTACCCCCTTTTTTCTATATGCGCTGAGGTTTTGACTAACTATAGACCTTAAGAAGGATGTCACTTGGTTACTTTGGCCTTGCAGTTCGGTCTGCTGTGAGCACTGATGAATTTTTCACCTCTTTAGCCAATCACACTTAGTGTTTTTAGTGTGTTTGCTAGTTGCTAGGAGGGTTCCGGACAGTCGCTTGCTAGCCCAAGTCGAAAAAGCCTACCCTTCTGTGATATTCTGGTCTGTAGATTTGCCTCGAAATTTAGCAGTAGTGGTGTTTGGCCTTAGCATGCACCGCTAATTATGTGCAGCAGCAGAATGTGGTTTAAAAAACCAACACTATACGTTTTGAAGGAAAAAATGAACACGACAGACCCCTCTTTCCTTCTTTTCTCTCTCTCGCACCCCCTCATTCGCTTGCTGCTGTTGTTGTATGGAATCCTGGCAGCCATCTTAGCGCTTGGCAGCCATCTTAGCATTGGCGGTACCAGAGCATTCCAGCTAGCTTACAAAAGCACCCACACACAGACGCACTCCTCTCAGAGAGAAAACCTCTCCACCAACGTGCAATACGCTAAAAGCCTCGCAGATGAAGGTTATTTTCAGCTACTTGTGCTAAATGCTAATTGAGGAAATATTGACTGCCGCCGCGTTTTGTTCGCAGAAGCACACGTACTGATACTGTGAGCTGATATGTAAGTAAATGTGCTTTAATCGACTCAACGGGATGTAAAACACTATAATCAACTCATGCAAACTCATCCTAAGTGTTATGTGTTATACTCCTTACAAAAACTACTATAGTAATACTATGATGAAGTGATGGGATCACATTGCTTAATTATTTAAAGGGGCTTTCACCTCAGTTCATCCAAAAATATGATAAACTTCTAAAAATCTGCATTATAAATAAAACTAAATAAATAGATAATAATACATAAATAATAGAAAAAAATATAAAAATGAAAAAAAGAATAGAAATAAATTCAATACATTTTTTTAAAATTGTATTTAGTTAATTTTTATTACTTTTAATAATTTTTCCAATAAATTAATCCATTTACATTTTTATTTTAGTTTAATTTCTTTTGTCATTTACACACACACACACATATATATATATATATATTTTTTTTATTTTTTTTTTTTTTTTACATAAAATAGTTTTTTTTTCACTTAATGTTCATTTTATTTCAAGTAAGTTTCCTATTATAACCCTGGCATTACCACTGTCATTTTTTTAAAATAGCAAATACCTGCAATTCAATTCAATTAAAGGAGAAAAGTTATTCTAAGACGAATTATGCAACAAGTAAACTCTTCAAATTGCAATCTGGCGGCCACTACTCGACTCCAAAAATAAATGTCATCAGAATCACTATTCCCTTTGGTTCATCTTAATACTCGAGCTACCGATGGATTCTGTGAATTCAAAATGGCTGCAATCCATATTGATTAGCGCCCTCTGGTGGTGTGGAAGTATGAAGCGCAGCTCAGGGAGGCGTCTCGGATGACCTCCAATCCAATTACATGGCACATTAGTGAAGCTCACTATGCAGAACTGGACGTGAGTGAATGAGAGAGGCCGCGCTATTGGGCACAGACAAAGTGCAGATGAGCAGGGGGCCAGATCATCAAAACTCAAACACACAAAGGAGACACTGTCCATTATTAGAGCACAGACTCCAGCCTATGGAGTCCAATCAACACCGTTATCAGCATGCAACCACACACACACACACACACAGCTACTGCATCCAACAATGTTCATGCTAATCCTTATCTTCCCGGCACACACAGTCAAAGGACCCCTGAACACACTATGCCAAAGATACTGGGCGACACACACACATAGAGGCAGTGTTTTTAACATGACAAAAGTGTCTTTACAATGGTAGAACACTTCTTGAGTAAGTTTCAAATGAAAAACCATTGTTTGACAGGGTATTTAAAACTATTACCATCCCTAAACAGCAAGTGTTGATCGTTCACACACCCATTTCTTAAAAGGCGCCAACTAATGACTCATTTACCATGCAAATATTCATAAGTGACTGCGCTTGTGAGGGCAAAGACATATTTGCTATTATAATCATGATTTGCTTTGTATTGGTAAACTTAATAGGCTTGACCTGTAGGATCATTCCTCACTTTATTGCTCATACTTTGTGTTAGTGAGCTGAACAAACTCCAAATCCTGAACACTCAACTTTGGCGCAAACGTGTCCTGCCTCATCTGTGATGTGACTTAAGCGATGAGATTTATGATATGTTAACCGCTCAATAACCACACAAAGCTCTTAATGGAAACACACTAAAAATCTCGCTGACATCACAATTAACGCTTCATAACATATCAGTTTACTTTATTTCTAGCAAATGCGCTTATAAATCGCAAAAGGGTTAAACATAGATTTAATTTAACATGATATCAACCATAAAGCAATGTTAAACCTTTTTTTTCCCATTAATAAAAAAAAAAAATGGTACACTAGCAGTTTTTTGACTTTCTAGTCATCACACAATCCTGAAAAAAAACACTGAAAATTAGAAATGTTTCTTGAACAAAAAGCATGTGATTTCTGAAGAATCAAGTGACACTAAAGACTGGAGTAATGATGCTAAAAATTCAGCTTTGATCACAGGAATAAATGACATTTTAAAACAAACTTAAACAGAAAACACGTATTTGAAATCGTAATAATATTTCACAATATTCCTGTTTTTACTGTATTTTTAGTCTAATAAATGCAGAAGCAGACTTCTTTCAGCTTCTTTACTGATCCCAAACTTTAAAAAAAAGAAGTCTGCACATGTGGAAAGCACCATAAGAAACTTAAAAAGGTCAATTATGAATTATATTAACTTCAAATGAAATCGACCCAAATGTATCCTTGCACTAAAGAGAAAGCATTACTTCTGTGTGTGTGTGTGTGTGTGTGTGTGTTTTAGTTGGAGAGGCATGTTAGATCCCCTGGAATCAAACGTCATGGCTTATGATGACAAATACATGGAAAATGTATACCGCATGAAAATGTGCAATGCATTCCCCTCAAAAAAAAAAAAAAAGATACAAAAACTCAATGCACGCCTCCACACCTTTCGGTACACACACACACACACACACACGGTGCAGAATGAAGAGGCAGCACAGCTTTTCCAATTGGGTTTTGCTTAAGAGGTTTATCGGTATGTTGCTAAACATTCTGACCTTTTTTTTTAATCCGTAATGCGCTTAAAATGTTCCAAACCCTCCTAATCCCCACGGCGATCCCACACAGATGTTCTCTGAGCTCTTTTATTGGACTTTATTTGAGTATTTGCCCCCCTCCACCAGCACTTATTTATTCATTTCCTATCTTATGAAAGCACACTCCATCCTGTGCCCGCGCCCCCTCAGCCCTGCGTTTCCCAGCAGCCCCTGCAGCGAGTGAAATCAGGCAGCTTGCACTTTTAAAGGGAGTCTATACCTGGACCCCCCCGGCCGCGCGTTTGTAGATTAATATGTATGCGGACGCTGGCGGGGGGCGGATATGAAATGTGAACGTGTAATGTGGCAGGTGTGTTTGGAGCTTGTATGTAAGCGTGTATGCGTGTGCATACGCACATGGGTATTACGGTGGGAAACTGGGCATGGATTTGTGTTTCCTCTGGCAAATACGTCTGTGAGCGTGTATGTGCATTTGTATGCGTTTGGGTGTGTGCGTGCGAGCTGCTGATGCAATCGCTGACCGCACACATTGCATATTAAACATCATGTACATGATTACAATATGCATATCCATGCTAGAGGGTGATTTGTTTTAAATACCCCAAGATGAAACCGATTTCATTACAAACCCGTTATTTTCTTCAGTGGGTCTCAAAAGGAGACGTTTAGTACAGTGTTCAAGCTGCACTTTTACACACAATGAAAGTCAATCCAGGTGATTTTTATGTTTCTTTAAGTCATAAAAAATTTACAATGTAATATATGAGATGTATGGACCATTTTTGGAGTTTGACAGATGGTCAACAGAGAAAAAAGCAGCCATCAGAATCCTGTTTATAAATGACTTTGAAAATAACTATATATTTGTGTTATTTGATCCTGTTAACTTTTATTTTTTTTTACTTATTTGTTTGTTTGTTTACTTTGCTATTTTAATTGAACTTAAGGAAATTGTTTTTTTTTGTGATTTAATTTAATCTAGTTGATTCCAACTTTACCATCAATGTTTCAAACAAAAAATTGTGTTTAAAATAATTAGTAACACATAAATAGTGTTATTTTAGTATTATGTATACACTATATATTTAAGTATTTATTATTATTGTAAATTGTATATATATATATTTTTTTTTTTTTAATTAATTTTTTTTTCAGTTTTCATTTTAAGTTGTAGTACGTTTATGAGGTTTTTTTTCACTTTTATTAGTATTTGTTAAGATTTCTATTTGCCTTTAAATTACAGTTTAATTCCGTTTCAATCAGAATATTTTCGTACTTCATCTTCCAAAGTATGTTTTCATCTAATATTTATATTTTACTCCAATGGCAGATTTATTTTATGTAATTTAAGCTAATAACAACACTCAATGAGAATTATATGAGTTTTTGCATTAACTTAATCAAAATAAGTTTCAACTTAATTTAAGTGATATGAAATTCATCTCATTTTTAATGCAATTTAAGATGAAAACACTAACATTTTAATTTTATTTAAATCTAATCTAAGGCAACAAGTGATTTTTGAGTAAATGATGAGAGAGTTTTTATTTTGGGTGAACTGTCCCTTTAAGGCCCTAGCGTGTGTTGTGTTTACGACACACAAATGTAGATCCTGTACGTTTCTGTTTACGCATGTGTGTGTGTGTGTGTGTTTGTCTGGCCCTGGTCATGCCAAAGAGGAGCAGGTGTGTAGGGATCTGCCCTGCATCGTCCGCTGCCCATCTGTGTGCCCGTCTGTGCCCGCTCCGTGCCAACTACACACCCGGCACAGCACAGAAAGACGGCGAGAAGCAGAGCGGGGAGGGGGAATAGAGACGTTCGCAACAGCAGCTTTAACGCTAAAGAAACGTGGACACACGGTATGGCTGACAAATGAAAAACTGGATGAGAAGGGGAAAAAAAGAGAGAGAGAGAGAGAGAAAAAAGCAGAGAGAAAGTTGGCGTGCCGCCCATCTCTTTCATGTTCTGTCCTCTTCTCGTCTGATTAGAGAGATGTAACCAAGCAGCTGGCACGGATAGACACAGTCTGCCGCTCTCAGAGGATAACGGCCAACGTCTAATCTATACATTTACTATGTACACACATCAAAGACACACACACGCACACACACACCTTATCGTAATCTAATCCATTTACTATCCATGCAGAACTGAGCTGAAAGGAGAGTGATAAAACACACACACACACCAGTCCGTGGGTGTTTGTGTGCTGTGACTTCAGCTCCGTCGCCCCAGTTTAGCGTCTAAAACTTCCATCTGCATTTACACTGATGCAAACGCTGGCAGGAACGAGCGCAGTACAGTTTTTAGTGGTCAGATCTGGAGGGGTGTAGTGACTCTTGCTGGCCACCAGGGAGCGGAGGACACAGGAAAACAGGCTTCGCTGACCTCAGGAAGGTAAACGTTGGCCTGAAATAAACCGTGTTTAGAGTAAAACATATGTGGTCACAGCGAAATGGCCTGGGAGGGGAGCTGGAAGAAAACCCGATGACGTGCTACACCTCAAAGAGAATCTAAACGACTTTCTATAATGTTTGCTTTCTTTTGAACTCCCAAGATGTACTGCTGTTCAAAAGTTTGGGGTTGTAAGATTTTATGTTTTTGAAAGAAGTCTTTTATGCTCACCGATGCTTCATTTTAAGAGAAAGTTCTGCCAAATGAAAATCTGGCCATTGTTTACTTTCCTGTCATTATAAATCTGTATAAGTTTCATTCTTCTGTGGAGCTGCACTTATACAAACAATAAAAGTAAATGCAGTAGAAGCTGTCCATGTGACTTTTATTCGGTTTAAAGAGTTGGTCACCTGAGCAGACATTACAATCCTGTTTCTGAAACACTCAAAATTAACTAGATATTTTAGTTATTTTACTCTCACCTGGTTTAAGTTATTTTTCTTACATTTCGTCATTTTATTTAAACTTAAGGAAATGCTTTTTTCCGTAATCGTTTTCATCTTAATTTTTAGCTTTGGTATATAATTAATAAAACTCAAACTTCCTCAGTTTTGCAGATTGAGAAATTAAAATGAATGTTATTTTAGCAAATATAAATATTGTGAATTAGCTTTTATTTTTTTATAGATTTTTTTCTTGAAAAGTCTCCTATAAGTTTAATTTATTTCATACAGTAAAAACAGTAATACTGTAAAATACTCCTGCAAATTAAAAATAAATTTTAAAATAGAATTAATTTATGATTAGTTGAAAAGCAATCAGTTTATGAACTGAATATGTAAAAATACATCTTTTATAATATCATAAATGTATTCACTGTCATGTTTAATTCATTTAAAGCATCCTTATCGAATAAAAATATATATATATTTGTTTAACAAACATAAATGAATAAAAATAAATAGAATTTCAAAAATCAAATATCTCACCTGCACTCATCAAAACACGATTCATGTCTGTTTTGTGACAAATGGGTTCATAAACTGAACTTCAGAGATCTGACCGAACACTAAGCATAGTGCTTCCTGAACGCACACACATATTTAAGAAACGTTAACTTTTTTTAAGCAGGCTGTGTCTTTTGTCTGGACGACTGTTTTCATGTGAGAGATTCATAATCACAGAAAACCGATTTCAGGAACTACAAATCAGGCGCAACATGAAATAATGGGGTTCTGGGATGATTGTTTACAGGCTCAAGTATGTGAAGTATGCTAACAAGTCAGCTTGTATATCAGAGTATAAAAGATGTGAGGATGATATGAGTGTGTGTGTGTGGATCATGTGAGGCGGGATCTGCCAAAAAGAGAGACTGAAATCGAGAGAGAGACAGACAGGGAGAGAGAGACGTGGCTGAGCTGTGGGAACGTCCGATCTTGCCAAGAAAGTGGAGCAGAGGGAGTGTAGAAGGAAGAGTGAAAGAGAGACGTGCTGGCTGAGATCACAGACACTGAGAGAGAGAGAGAGAAAGTTAGGTCTGTTGTCATTCATGATGGAGTGAACACAACAGAGAGAGAGAGAGAGCGGGGTGACGACCACAATGCCACGAAATAACAAACACCATCACAGCATTCACACCCTGACCTTACATCTTCATTTCATTCTGTCATTATAGAGCTCACAGAAGACATTGAAATATTGAAAGCAGAATGAGAGTTATTAAATTAAACAAGAGCGATTTTATATACACAGAAAGCATGCAAAATGCAAGCAAACTTTAACGTTTCAAATAAAATGTTGAAATATTGGTGAAATAATGTTCTATTATTCAGCGTAACAGACATATTTATGTAAAAATTACTTGTACAATATACTTATTCTGACATCTACTTATTCAAATACAGAAAATAATTTGAATTAGTTGTTATACTAAATTAAAGTAAAATAAATACAATATTTTAATTTAAAAATATTACTATATAGTATATTTAATTAAAAAAAAAAATAGTAAAGTTTAAATGTATATAAATTATACAAACACATACTGGATGTGTGAGCATAAATATACAGTATATAAAAATAAAATAATGATATAAATAATTTAAAGAAAAAATTGTCATTCAAATTTGTCATTTAAATAAAAATACATATTTATATGAATTAATTTATTTAAATGAAGTATCAAGCTATATCCAAACAACAGACATGCCAGCCTTGACTAAAAGTGAAAAAACAACCTGCATCTAAGCACAGATGACGTGTGTTAACAACTGAAAATTTAACAAGTGTCATTTAGAAAGCTAATTCAGTCCGAAGAGTGCTTTAGAAACAGGCAGTAAATGACTCTGAACGCACACATGAAGTAACACACATTGTAGCTGGTGGCTTCACATGTCAATCAGACGCTCTCTTCCTGTGTAAGCGGACACTTCTTGGCCAGAATCAGATGTAAAGTGGACCAGGCTTTATGCAGAGAGTCGATTCTCTCTTTGTTTCAGGAAGTCCATCTGGTTTTCCTGTGTGGTCTTCCCTCTTCATCACACCATTAGATAACGCACACACACTATAAAGTACCATTCACACAACGTTTCTCTCCAGTGTATTCCAGCGCAGCACCTCAACAACACAACCCAGCGTAACGCGACTGAACCCCAGTCAGCTACACAACTACATCACCGCGGCAGCTGAAAAGCCTCGCCGGAGAGCCAGAGTGCATTTATTTGCTCTGGTAAACGCACAGATAATCACTCCAAACTGAGTGGAGGTGTTTTACGAGTGCTGTAAAACTACACACAAACACATAAACCAACAGCTGTTAAAGAACGCATGTGCTTATTTTAGCTAATGAGGGTCTGAATAACAGAAAGAGACACGGAGAGAGATAGTAAGAGAGGAGCACATGGGATAATACTGTAGTTAAACTATTAAAGCTACTAAATAGCTTCTGAGCATGTTTTAGTATTGAGAATAATACTAAACAATTGGGGTGAGAATTGGAGAAATGTACACTTTTTATAACTAATAAAATAGAATTTATTAAATATAAAGAACTTGAATTAATATTCACTTTTAACTACTATTGCTGGTTAAGTAAAGTTAAATCAAAATGTAAAAATGTTATAAATTATATAATAAAGCTGAAACAAAATGTAAATGATACAATTTAAATTTCAGAATATTAAGTAAAAAAAAAGTGATACCATGGCAAATATTTTATTTATTTATTTAATAGGGACAGTGCTCATTGGCTAATTTTCATCTGAAAATTTTGATATGAAAATCTCAAATACAGTAGATTATCAGACATAAATATACAGTAACATTTACAATTACATACAGTGACACAAAATTTCAAAATGTTTCAAATTTAAATATAAAAATAAAAGCTAATTCATAATAAATGGTATAAGTATAGCATATAAATAATACTAAAATAACTTTATTTATTTATTTTAATCATAGTAAAGAAACGTTGCCGGGAAATAATTGAAATTAAATATATGTAAATACCAAAGTGACTAAAAATCAACCTGAAATAAAAAAAAATAATAATAATGATAAATGGGAAAAATGCCAAATGCACTAAAGTTAAATCTGAAATTAAAGATTAAAAATGACAAAAGCACATATAAATTACTACATTTCCACATATAAAAAGCCAATACATAAATATGCTATTTATAATGACATAAATATACAAATTTAAATTTATTAAACGGCAACACTGATGAAGTTTTGTAAGTTAAAAGCAAAAAAAAAAAAAAAAATATATATATATATATATATATATTATTTAATTTATTTTTTTTCAGCAGCTGAAATAATATAAAACAAAGTAAACAAAAATTATGCAGGATGAAAACATATAACAAAAAGTTTAAAGTTATTTAACAGTCATTAGCAGACTTTGATTTTCAGTGTGATGAGACATCCCACCTGCAGATGGCGATAGGGTGACAAGTTCTTCGGATGAATGCACTAAAAATGGAGAAGGAGCAGATTGCACGAAAAAAAAAATGTAGCAGTTCGTATGTGTCCGAGCGTTATCTCAAGATCTGATAGGGCGAACAAATAAACACGTCTAGACTTTCTATTTTGTTTAAAAGCCTTGAGTATCAGCCAGGCCCGCACACACACTTCCTTCAGCTACGTTCTCCATATCATAGCACAGAAAGATTAGCTGATACACGGCACCATGAGAAAAACACACGACCCGAGCAGACGGACCTCTTCACGTCACGCGGAGGAACGTGAGAACGGGACGTTTTCCTCAATCTCACCTGAACTGGAAGAGTCAGTGAGAAGAAACTACACCTCAAGTGAAACCCATTTACTTTCTTAACCATGTAAAGTTTGACCTTTTATCAAAATAAAACAACTAATGTTACTGATTACCCCTAAAAACTTCACATTATGGAACCAAAATGGATTTTGAATAATAAAAAACTTTTTTTTAATCACTCTCAAGTGGCTTTAAGCTCATTTTAGGAGATCCGTTTTGTGCATGATTCAGCTTTTACCGTCGATCCTCCAGCTAATAGATTTCCATCATCTATCAATCCACTTATAAAACTGAACTAATGTAATCTAATCCGGTCTGTATGGGTGCAGAGTTAAGCCTGTATCTCATCTGTCTTTGGGCCTGTTGGAGCAGATAAGACGTTAAGGCTCTCAGCTCGTTCATCAGGACGGCACCTCCGCGATAAGAGAATATTAAATCAGATCCTGTGTCAGGAGGTCATGCGTCAAAATCATCCCGCTCATAAACAGCAAGTTAAATCTCTCCGGCTGTCTCGCAGGAATGAGGAGCGCTGGCAACGCGCTTGCTGAGAGGAAACAGAATCCGAAAGGAGGAAAGGTGGAAACTGAAGAACACCTCCGTCACAGTCATCCTCCCAAACACCTCCATACAAATGCTCTTATCTATACAGACTATGCCTTTTTTCATTCCACTGCGCTACTTTCCCATTGTTTTTCTACGTACATGTGTGCTGGATGGACATGTTTAGTACATCCCACAAATGACGCGGTGTACAAAAAACACAGAGCTCAAATTCAAGTTCAAAAAGGAGGCCTTGCCGATTTTTCTCCATCCTGCTGCCCGTGACTCATGTTTTTCAAAGCAAGTATGTTCTGTGTGAGTGACCCCTAGAGCTCCGTGATTGAGGGAAAAAATATAGTTGTGATATTTAAGATTAAAAGTATGATTGTGATCTGCACTGTATAATATAAAATAAAGCAGCTGCTGGTTTGCGTTTGTTCGCAGAGCTCCACAATCCGGGTAATATTTCATAAATCTATGTATTATTTATTAATAAATACATGCATTATTGTACTCATTACTGAACGCAAGCATTGAAAAAAACTAAAATAAAAAAAAAGTATTGCAATTGTAATTTTTGCATGCAAAATAAAAATAAAAATCACATTTAATTATGAAAATTTTAATATTTTACTGTAAAATAAAATTGGCATTTGATGATAATGATAATAAATTATAATAAAGTTATTCAATTGTTATTAACTATTGTTATTACAATTGTAATATTTTACTGTAAAATAAATTAACAATTTTGTTATTAATAGAAATTATTTTTATTACAAATAGAAATTAAAAATGTGTAAGATAGATAGATAATTATTTAAAACATAAAATAAAAATATAAATATATTAAATATAAATATAGTAAACTAATTTTAGCTTAGAGTGCAAGTATAAATTTACCATATTAATATATATGGTTCTTTTCTGAAATTTTTAAATGTTAAACGACCAAGTTTTTTGGCTTTATTTAAATTTTCAAAAAGTTTTTTATATATATATATATATAAAAAAATTATAAGCTATAATACTTAATAGGCTTCCATACAATTGTGTGCTATATTCTGAAGCTTTACCAGAGGAAAACACTGAATTTAAGTCATTATTCACTGAAAATCTTGTCGTAAGCCATAGTCACCACCTGTTTTCACTGTATAACAAAGACTAGCCTATATATATTTACTAAAAGGCTTATTTGGTGTTCGATCCTGGTGCACTCATGACCATAAAATCATTTTGAGTGGCATGAAGGTGCAAACTGAATTTTCATTTTTGGGTGTACCGTCCCTTTAAGAATTACAGCCCGGGAAAACAATTCAGAGTGAAGTGCACAAATAAACAAGCGTACTGTATCTCACTGAAGTAATACACCTCAAGCAGTTTTACCAGCTAGATTAACAAAAGCGCAAAGTGTTTCTCAGTGCCTGGGTGGAGAAGAGTTGCACGAGAGTCTGAGGAACTTAGGGAGCGTGTCGATGGTGGAGAGAGACAGAGACAGAGGGGCTGAGGTATATGTTGAGACGAGGGGCTGCATCTGTTTGGCTCTTGCTCCATCGGAGTCTAGTGTTTCACACTACGCCTCTGGGATCTGCCATTCCAGCCAACGCTTTATGAAAAACAGCTTTGGAAAGAGATAAAGAGAGAGAGAGAGAGAGAGAGAGAGAGACAGATATGGGAGGACAAGGGGGTGAGACTAAAACAGGAAAAGCAGAGGAGGTGTGAGGGAAAGTGATGGAGAAAAAGAAAAAGTAGGTGGAGGGATGCGACAGCGAGACAGAAAAAGAAAAACAGATGAAAATGCGGAGAGACGTGTATGTGTGTGAGCAGAGACCTGAATGAATGAAATTAAATAAGACTGACAAGCCAGAAATACTCCGGAGCGACACAGTTCATTATAATCGGCTGAATTCTTACCCGTTTTCTGCACTTCGAATTTTGAGGGAAAATCTGCAGAATTTTGTGGAATGGAATTTTCATTTTGGTCATCAGGAGGGCGCGTGGACAGGCCTTTTTTAAGGCCGCACGGATTGTCAGCGTACAACAGTGCATGCACGTGAAGAATACTGAGCGCAAGTCGATTGGTGGCATTGTGCATGCATCGAGCTCGTCGATTAAGTTTATTGTGCTGTGTGGACACGGCCTTAAATCTGCCTACACTGGACGTGATAAAGTGACCATTGAAAACCATTTGGAGTTTGTGTCAGCACGTCATAAATAGAACGCAGCAGCAGTTTCCTGTCAGGAGGTTGGTTGTGCCGCATCATATCGCCAAGTTCTCGCAAGACCAGTCATGTCTCGCAAGACACATCGCATATCGCCCCTATTATCTAGCATTGCTCACATGATCAGAGTAGCTTGTGATGAGAAAAAAAACTTGTAATGTTATCAACAAAAGAGAAAAATTAAGGGCTCCCTACAGTTTTCCAACAAAATAACAGATTGGCTTAATGTTTGAAAATTAGTAAATTAAGTCAAATTAAATTAGCAATAGTAATCTGCACTGTAAAAAATGATTTTAGCATTTTTTATAAAAACTACATTTTTGTTGTTGTTGTTGTTATTACTACTATTTTATAGCAATATTAAAATAAAGTTAAAATTACAATAATACTAATAATAAAAGCCTTTTTACTTTAGTTTATTAAATTATTTAGTTTAAGTTTATTAAGTGATTTGCTAATCGCAATAAGCAATATTATGAATTCAGGTTTATTTCAAAATGATATGACATAAAAAAAAAATGAATTGTTTATTTTACAGTGAAATATTACAGTGTTTAAATGTATATTTATTACTTATATTATATTACTTATATTTTTATTATTTTAATAGTTGTGTTAAAATGTAATCACAATTTTTGGGCAAACTTTGCAGCCCCATCAGAAAGGGGGGAAAAATGCAATTACATTTTTTCCTCCCCAAATCATACAGTGCTAATGAGTACACACGCAAACAACCCCTGAGCCCTCAAACCTGTGTTAGAGAGTGAAATGTGTGTGTTTATGATAAAATGCCAGCCTACGACAGGAAATGGGAAAGTCTGCTGAAATGCACTCAGATAAAACAAACTGCAGAGAGAGAAAGAGAGAAATCCAACTGTAGAGTGAGCGAGCGGCGTGTTTTTATGAAGCTTAATCAGAAACATAGGAACTGAGGAAAGTTTACATGTGCTAATAGCAGTGAGATGGGAGAGTACGGCGAGAGATACAGTACACACTGAAAACTACTGCACTACAGCTGCCACGGACAAAACGGACCGGAAAAATCTGATTGCAAAGGTTGGAAATGCACTTAGTTCATGATTCACTTCTGGCTCCCACCCTGTTCCTCCCTCTCTGCTCTCCTCCAGTGCCTTCGCTTTCCTTTCAGCCTTTTTTTTCTTTGTCCCAGCTATGTCTTATGATCATACAGACATCTATTAATATAAAAACCAAACCAGACAGAGAACATCACCATAAACAGGAAAAAAATGTAGGAAAAAATGCAAAGAAAAAAAACCCTGATATGTCTTGAACTGGAAAGGCCACATCCTTCTTTCTATAGAACACAATATCAGGTTAGTTAAGCAAATAAAATTATTATTAATTTTTCTCAAGAGAAACCTTTTTTCTTCTGAGAAATGGATAACAAGCCATTCAAGAAAGACCTGATGATAAATGCCATGAGTCAGCCAAAAGTTATTGAACTGTACTACACTACCCACAATTCTTCTGTGAAATTCATCCAGTCAAAGGCGTCTAAACCACAAATTATAGGACACTTTAGATATATTTATATAGTCAATGTCAACAGTTTTATATCGTATCGTTGTTAACATACTGGCTTTTGGCCCTGCTCTTGAACTGAACTCAAACTCATCTCCAGGTTGCGTGAGCCACGAGTTGATGTAAGCAAGGCCTCCTGAAGACCTCTATCTGTCTCTATCACTTCCCCTAAGCTCTGTGCTGACCGCCCTGCCATCCCTCTGACCGGGTCAACGGCCCCTGTCGCTCACGCCTCCTCCTCCTCCTCGTCTTACAAACCTAATCCTGCAGAGCTTTACATCTTAAACCGTCCAGAGCCTGAGCACTTGAGACGCCAAAGAAATTAAAAAATGGTTCTTGAGTGTACAAGCTGAATCAAACGACATGATGACTGCTTCTCATCTAAACGCTCTGAAATATGCTCGGGTTCTCCCAACTATCCCACCCTCTCTCTGCACCAGTCAGATCGCTCTCTTTCGCCCGGTGCCCCGTGTCTCTGGCCAATATCGCCGCTTGCTGGAACGCTTCATTTGATCAAATTTACAGGCTGTGGTTTCTGGCCAGGTGGACCAGAGGGCTGCTGGAACACCTCACTCACATAAAGTCACTTTAAATCAGCTCTAATAAAGAAAAGAGCTGACCCTGGATCACAAAACCAGTCAGAATTGTCCAATATTTCTAAATTTTTATTTGTACATCATCTGAAAGCTTTTCATTGATGTATGGTTTGTTAGGATAGGACAATATTTGGCCGAGATTAATTGAAAATCTGAGGGTGCAAAAAATACAGAGAAAATCACCTTTAAAGTTGTCCGAATGAAGTTCTTAGCAGTGTATATTACTAATAAAAATTAAATGCCAAAATATTTATGGTAGGAAATTTACAAAGTATCTTCAAGGAACATGATCTT
>JAUCMS010000062.1:2444616-2462975 GCA_032357445.1 Enteromius radiatus
ATATATAAAATAACCACAAAATAACCACATCAAATAATTAAGGGTAAACTTTTTGTACTTTTCTTCTGAAAGTGTAGATTAATTTTCATGTCAGATAATAGTTTTTCTAAAGGCTATACACTACGCAACTTTTAGATCTAAACAGTCAACTCTGACAGCAGAAAATCTGCAAACTGACTGGAAACTAGCATCAGCTCATCCAGACTGAAAATTGGGGCAAGAATCTGTGAAACGGCAAAATGGGAGTAAAATACATTTTAGTTTTTTAGGCTAGTTATAAGCTTAAGAACTCTCACACAAGACTGCTGTGAATTTAATATTGATAACAGTTCATCTAACATACAAAATAGTAATCACACCACATAAACGCCATCCGAGTCTCCAAAGGATCATGGGAATTTAGTACCATATTCATGGAACGTGTCGTTTAAGCAACCAGAATCTAAACCAGAAATGTTAAATTCCTTACAATTCCCATTCCCGCTCATCTAGCGCTCTTCAACATCTTGATTCGACCCTGTCTTCATTTCCTGGTGTCTCTCATCTGTCTTTCTTCTAAAATCTCCCTCTCCATCAACTCTCCTTTTCTCCCTGGCATCACAAGTTGACCAGCGCAGAGCAGGGCATCTGCTTTTCATTCACTCTTAATGGCTTAAGTGAAGTCATTCTTTGGAGAACACACTAAATGACCTTGTTGTTCTCCCTCCCGCTCTCTCTCTTTCTCTCTCTTCTGTGTCACATTGTTTTGGGCTTCCCTCGTCTTTAACCGCGAGTACGGCTGTGGAAAATTCAAACTGTGGCCTCAATCCAGTAAAGCGGAGAAAACACACGTGCTGCCATTCTGCATAAATACAGCTCACATGTGCGCGGGGGCCATTCCTGTGTATATAGCCTCTGTCAAAGAGGAAAATAAAACACATGACATATATACATATACCCTGACTAACATGAAGCCAGAAACCACGAGTTCTCATCCAGGCCAGCAGGGGGCGTCATGTGCCTGAAGAGAGAGCGGAGAAACCCCCCTCTGGGACTGACAAGAAAAACGGAGACGTTATTTAATAATAACTGCAGAATGTTTATGTATCCATAATGGTTTCATGCTTGTTATGGAACATCACCACTAAGTTCCACCATATGGTGTTTAATTGAAATGTAACGTAAAACGCACAACAACTGAACGTTCGCTTCCAAGCAACTCATTTCTGGCCATGAAAGCTACAAACACTCTTTCATCTAATCGCCTAGACTTGTTTGTGCAACCGCACTAATGCAATTTACCATTCTGCCATCGTTTACATGTGATTTCTACTTAGGGTTTGGCGGGATGACCAAAATCTTCTATAATAGTATGAGTAACGATATAACTGGGAAATTAATGACAAAACAAAAATAGCTTCTTATTATGCACTTAAGGTTAAAAATAAAAGACACATTCAGCTACTTTAAATAACTTCAAATTTTGATCATACTTCATTGACTGGTATGTGTACCTGTGATCATGCATGAACTGAAATAATGCATAAGATTGTGACATTGTTAACCAGTGATAAATAGAACAAAGGACAATAATTATATTGATAACAATATGATGGGATTTTGAAAAATCATTCTAAAGTTGAAGAATAGCAAGATCCACACCACAACTATAATGATAATGTCACAGAAGAACAACGACTTTCAGAGTGACCGTTTACATATGGTGAACAGGAAAAACTCTGACAGCCAATCAGAATCCAGAAAGCTTCGCATTTAAAGTGGTACCCGGCAAAACTGCAATGGGCGATTTTAATACACAGAATATTCAGCCTTGCCATATATACAGTCAATGTATGAGTATATGAACACGCGAACATAATATTTAGAAACGTGCTGAGAGTCACTTCATGAGAATTTTACCATTTCGAAGAAAAACGATCGTCACAACAACTCGTCAAAATAAAAGTTTGGTTTAACTTGAAGAAACTGTGGCAGAAATATATTTACTTAATGCAATGATACTACTACTACTAATACTAATACAATTATTGTTCAAACTTTATTTTTAAATTAATTTTTACCAGAGAAATTATTTACCAGCAAAAAAGTAAATACACAACACGCTATTTCTAGAAAAAATATGAAGAAATAAAATAATCCCCTAAACCTAGTTCCTAGACTAAAAGAAATAAAATAATAAAATTTTTTTATATAAAATCAATTAATTAGAGATGCTTTTGACTCTGAGTGATTATTGATGATTTAATGAAACCAAACAGAAAACAATAACTACCTTAAACTCAAAACTACAAGCTTTTGAAAGGACTTGCAAACCGTTAAACTGCAAGCTTTTTGACTACATCTGCAAAACCTTTATTGCTAAACCTTGACGTTTTGGCACTTTTCTAAGATGCATATACTGTATATACAACAGCAAAAGCGCCAAGTGATGTCATTTCCTAGCTAACATCTTAGAAATGTCTCTGTTTTCAGTCACTATGTTGCTTTATTATAGCGACAGCAGGATGCGTTTTACACATTTTTGTTACGCCTCCTATAATTTTACATTCATTCTAGTTCAGTGTGATGCAGCGACTTACAGATGGGCGAATGAGTGACCGGTCTCATTAGAGAATGATTAGAGCAACATCTGTTTACAGTCGCGGGCTGTAATGTGTGTGCGTGTGGAGGGATTGGGGATAACAGCCCTGTGACGAGGAACATGATTGCCACATTAAACTCGCAATCTGAGAGGTTAGTACTGGGCCACGGCCGAAACACTGCATGGCTTTTATTAAAATCATTACTATCCAGCCATTGTTTTGATTATAGATAAACCAAATACATTGAGGGCATAAACAAAGAATTCATCTCAGCAGCGTAATAAAATATACTGCTGTCCAGAAAGTGGAGTTGTGCCGCTGACACACCGCGGCTATTCACGCACCGAACTCCTTCTACCGACAGAATTCAAATGGAAAAAAATTTAGAAATAAAGTATTGTTTTCCAACTTATTTTGGGGCTTTTTATGTCTTTAGTCTGATAGGACAGCGAATTGACAACATAAGGAGGCTGATACATTTCAAATGAACTTTGCTAGTCACCAAAATATTGTTTTAAAACATTTTAAAACATTGTGATTTTTCTAGCAATAAACAAGTATTAAAAAAATAATAAGGTAAAATAAATAGAATAAATAAACAGATAAATAAATGTATAAATAAAATAAAAAAAAAAAAACTTTTTTATTATTATTATTTTTTTTAATTATTTTTTTTATTTTATTAAAATTTTATACTTATTTAAAAAATGAAAATTATTTTTAAATCAAATTCAATTCTATATAAAAAAAAAATATATATATATATATATATATATATATATATATAAACATTTTCTAAATGTATTTCTTTAGATTTAAATCTATTTTAAACATTAAAAAATGATTTTAAAAAAAAATTGCAATCATAATACGTAAACAAAATATAAAAAAAGTATATATACACTACCGTTCAAAAATTTGGGGTCAGTAAGATATTTAATGGTTTTTAAAGATGTTTCTTCTGCTCATCAAGGCTGCATTTATTAGATTAAAAATAATAATATATTGTGAAATATTATTTCAATTTAAAATAACTGTTTTCTGTGTGAATATATTTTTTTTCCTGTGATACAAAGCATCATTACTCCACTAACGTCGAGAGGGTCATGACAAGAAGTGGCATGCAAAACTTGAAACCACTAATAATGCTTGGCAAATGTTTTGTTAGATAACAGTTTATCAAATATATCTAATAGCTCTCATCAACAAAAAAACAGCTTTACAAACCATAATGAGACACCAAAGTGAACCCTATTCATTAAAAGTGCCATGTGCGTTCGCCGAAGAGGTGAACGGGATCAAACCCAAGCAGACGAAACGAGTGAGAACGAAAGGAGGATGGTGTGTGTAGTGGGGGGTGTATGAGAAAGACAGACGGGACGTGGAGAGCGAGCGAGAGAGGCAGACACGTGAGGGGGTTAAAAGTAACAGAGGGTTTATTGTTTACGATTCTTTGGGGAGGGGAGCATGGAGACACTGTGAACACTAGCCTGGCACAGCGCGCAGGGCTCCGGCCAAACTGGGCCGCGATCCAGCCTCTACCCTGCAGACAGACTCACACATAAACACACACACAGCGCTTTACCTCGCGCTGCTAACGTTAGCGCGGCAGCTAACACTCGCTTAAATCAAACATTTGGGTTTTTAAACCGCTCAGAAACCTGACAAGACAAGAAACCAAAACACTTCAGCCACATGAGCGTCGATGAGAAAGCTAAGCTAACGGCTACGTTTTGCGAGGCCTGGAAATGCAAGCATTTGCTTCATATTTCTCTCTCTCTCTCTCTCTCTTTCTTTCTGTGACAGATTTTAACCAAATAGCAGCAAACAAGCAATTATTTCTGGCAGCCCGAGTCCATGGTTCCTTTCCAAGAAAGAGCAGAGGGAGTGGGGGTGGATGAAGTCACTCTGACAGATGGGATTTAAATCAATATTACATTATATGTCCTTATTTATTAAAAAAGAAACAGGAAACCCAACCGAAAAGGGCCCAGAAGAGCAATGTGCTGCTTCTCGTTGATGGAATAATTGCTTTAATACATTTTTTTCACCGTTCTATATCACTTTCTTCATTTCCTGTCACCCTACACACACACTCTCACACACACATCTTGTCTTTAGACACTGTGAACTTTGGTGTATAAAATAATGGGGTGAAAAAAGCCTTAACAGAAACCATCTGGAATGGAGCTTAAGACCGAAAAGCCTCCAAAGTTCCATTGTCAGAGAGGAAGAGGAGGACGAGGATGAAGATCGCTTTACCAAAAAACAGCTGCAAATGCACTGTTACTGCAGGTTGGCTGATGGATATGGATGGGACACGTCAACCCTGTTGAAACGTAATCGTTTGCATGAGGTGGCCAAAACGGAAGAAATTACAGGAAAATTGTGATCCAAATACCTTTCACGCATTTATTTGATATGCCGTTTGACATTTTTGCAATCCTGTCACCACTACCACAACTGTAAACTATACATGTTTGAATTCAGTTTAAAACTCAAAAATAAAAAATAAAAATATTGTTTTCCAACAATAAACTTGAAAGTAAATACATACAATAAATGTAATACAATTTTAAAACATTTACATAATTTATAGAAATGCTATTTCATGTTTTAAAAATAAATAATAATAAATAATTGTTTATAATAATATATATGTATATATATTAGAAAACTCTTACTTTTTTTATAAAAAATGTTTACAGAATATATAAATCTGAATATAATCTGAATATTTAAATATTTATTATCTATATAATATTATTATTTATAAATTAATTTTTAAATTTTATACTGTTACTGTATATTGTAATAAGAAAAATGTAATGTTTTAAAATATATTTACACAAAATGTGATTTTTTTTGTGCTGTTTAATGTTTAAACATGACAATTATTGAAAATAAACTAAAAAATAAAATCTATTAAAATGTTGTTTAAAAATATTTTAAAATGCCATTTAATGTTTAAAAATAAAATAAAATGATTTTAACAGCTGGACACAGTTAAAAGGGCCAAGACCTGTAAAACATGAAAACATGTCTATGTCGTGCATTTTACACCTACATACACTGATAAAAGAGACGTTAGCAGGCAAGGATCCAGCATTGCTTGAGGTTCATGCTGAACACATCAGCCGTGTGTGAAGCATGATGGGAAACGATGCGTGTGAAGTCATTGTTATGTGGCACGGTGAATCCGCATTGCTATGTTGTGTGTTTGGCCCTCTCGAGTTTGTGCTGGCATCCGACCAGAAAACGGCGTTAGCAGGCCCGGGTTTCTATGGAGACTGATGCAAATGGCACAAAGAGGCTAAGCAGCGAATAGCATGTACTCCCTTTTCAAGTGGTACCTAGCTGATCCTGTCCTGTTTATCAGTAACACACAGGGACCTCAAGAGGGGCGTGGGCTTCAAGACGCTAAGCCTCTTTAGAGACAACATGATGAATCAAGACTGACCTCGTTTGCTTTGATCCACTCTCCTGGTCTAGTGCATGCTAGTCTAAACAAGACTACCTTTGTCTTTAGAATGTGTCATCGAACATGTTAACTTGCTCCGCCTCTTAAACGACTTTCCTATTCCGATAGTGTCATCAAGGCCGGTTATGTTTCATGGGTCATTCACAAGCTTTTCTGCATTAACAAACATGGTCATGGTCAGAGAGTAACTATAATTACATGGCTTTTTAAAAACGGTGTTTCATGTGCGTTTGGCCAATCAGTGTACACTACATCACTACTAGTTCCTATAAAACCGTTTCAGACCTTACCTCTGAATTAGGAGCCTAGTTCCTAGTTCCTAAGGTGAGAACACAGCAAAAAGCGGTGTGCATCTTCAATGCAGTCTAAGTCACTTCAGATAAAAGCATCTTCTTCTTCTATCTTCAGTATAAATTATTAAACTGTTTTAAGAATATTGTGAATTTAGTGCTATTTCAACGACTTTAAGAGAACAAACTAACGGAACTACAGAAGTGTCCTGTGCTGGTAGAATCTTACATGCTTAAACATGAAGGTTCTTTAATGACATCAATGATTCCATAAGGAATCTTTAACATCCATGGAACTCATTTCACAAGGTTCTTTTAGAGCTTCCTGTCACATCCGCGTTCAGCTATTTTTAGCTGTACAAAACTTTGTGTGTCTTATGTGTCTTATTTTAATGTATTACAGTAGTTCACTATTTTCTATAGCATCTAACGAACCGGAAGCCTCAACCATAGGATTACTTCCGCGTTCAGAAAAAAGGTGGATATCTTAAACCCATTTAATGTCAAACTCTGCAGATTCTTTTGCATCTGAGACTATAAATGGAACACAAGTACCAAAAAGTGAGACTTCCGTAATGCAGAAGCAGATGTTAGACAATTTCACATGACCAAACTTCACATCCTTTCTGATAAAACCTGGGCTGAAGATGCACATATTTGGCTTTGACTGGCCACTTACAGTATGTAACTCTGGATTTGACATAGGACTTTTCAGAAGTAGCACTTACAGTAAGTGAAACACATATTCTGTCATGTTTGGTTGCATCTGCAGCCTCTATCATTATTAGAATGACCTTAATAATACGGGTCTTGTTGCACACTCATCTATTATTGTGGTCAGATTTAACCGCCCCTAAAAGTCACATTCTGCATGTTGTTCAAACGCTCTCTTCCTATATGTGCCTAGCAGCTCAGTGAAAACATGCACTACATGCTCTGCTCCAAACACTAGTGAGCTGACTCCATAGGCAGCATTCCAATGCATCATATGAGATTAAACACCTTTTTCAGGTCGGCAATTTAAATACACAGGAAATCCAGAAATACTGATTAAAACTATAAACAAAAAAAACAATTTTTTTTTTTAAAATAACTATAAACTGACTATTTTACCTGAAACTAATATGTGATTTATGCTGATTAAAGATTTATGTAAATAAATAAATAAATAATCTACAAAATGAAATGAAAATAAACAAACTCCATCAAATATAAAAGACCTATCCCAAAACATTTAATTTGAAAAAAATCGCATATAGCAGTGTAAATATTATAACAAACATTAGTAATTAAAAAACAGTTATATCTCAAATTAAAAAATGTGATATGTATACTTCTTAAATACTTTTGATACTTTAAATACATACATTCATTAATTCCATCAAATAATATGAAAATTAGCAAAAACTGTAAAAATAAATAAACCACTTAGTAATGGGCGATATAAACGATACAAAATTGGCCTACGATAGAGATTCTAATTGTATTGCATCATCGCGATAATGCATGTTTGATGACGCAATCTACCCGCGAAATTTAGAGCAACGAGCTGCAACCGACGGCAAGGCTTCATCTTGAATAAACATGGCTGAAAGATAGTGTGTGACTTTTAATAACATGTTTGGCATTATGTTTACAAATGATTAAACCAAATTCAGTGTTTGTGTCATTTGAACTTCTTAAAACCGAAAGTCAAGTTCACCTGGAAATTCGTTACAAATCCGCTAATCATTTTTTAAAAACAATTTTCTTGTTTGATAATACTATAGCAAAATAAGCCCCTTCAAGACATCCTGACCACACGGCTTAATCTGCGATAAAAACCTGTTGACTTATTCCTTACCTAATATGCATAATAGCCTATTATAGGTTATTTTCACTCAAACAAAACGGAACTCTCCAGATAGTTATGATTTTACACTTAATGCATAAAGCAGTGCGTAAGCAGCGAATATTTTTTTTCGGCGCCCATGTTAATGGATGAGTGCTGAATTAAAGTGACACTGCATTGTTCTTGATCAAAACTGACCCAATTAACATGAAAACACATTTTAAAATAGTTTCAAATCGTATAATTGATGTGTTTTTGCCCAAACCTCAAAGGTCTGTTAAATGAATAAAACTAGAAGCGTTTGTTAGCTTTAAGACGAGTTTTTCAATTCAATTATTCAATCCAAATACACTTTATTGTTGGTAGTCTTTCTGAAATTTGTCTTGGATATCAAAGCTTAACCAATCTAGCATCAGCATGAAAGCCTTCTGTTGCATGGCAAAATGTAGTATTTCAAAATGTGAAAAGGGTCAGACATAATTTTCCCTGACAGGCTCTACTATTTTTTCATATACATGTTGAAAACTTTGCTCAAGTTTATTGTGTAAACTATAACAAGGCAGACGCATAACAAAATATGTTGGCAATGACATAAATCAAAGCACATGGCACATTTATATATATAGTTTATATATCGCAATATATATCGTTATCGCAAGAGGCTGCAACGTACATCGCAATATGGATTTTAGGCCATATCGCCCATCCCTAAAACCACTTGGAAATTCCATCAAGAAGGTAAATTTATGCTTATTAACACATTTAATTCTTCCTTTTGAACATCTGTATTCCAAATCAGTCAATTTAAGTTTGGGTTAATTTAGCATTCTTCCCTTAAAAGGTTGTTGTCAGTTCACTATGTTTGGAACAGAGCTAAAAGGTTTGATAAACTTTCCAGAAAAAAGCGTTTTAACATTTGTGTACAGGGATATTTTTAGTATTTGGATGATTTAAAAGTGGTCAAAGAACCAGAATGAGGCCCAATAGGGCTAAGAGTGCAGCTCTCATCGGTTCTCAACGGGATTGGAGCATGCACACACAGTATGAAGTAGCAGAAGTAGATATGTTTTCTTACCTGTGGTTAAGATGTGTCGAGTGAAGCCGCAGCACATGAAATGAGAAAAAGAAAAAAAACAGGGTCACTATACCTCTTATGTAACACATGTCTGAAAAGTGCAGAAAGCATCAGAGGATGCAGAGATCTGGATGGCAGCGTGAGGAGTGTGAAACAGCTCGAGTACGTCTTGAAGTGTGATAGAGTTTGTGTGCCGCTGGGAGTCTGTTTGTAAGCGAAAAATCCTAATTGGAGTCTTTTGTCTTTCCCTCCATCTGTAGCTTATCAGTACGAGGGGCTTCGAAACTGGAAGTGCTTTCGTTAGAATTACAAGGCTTTTGCGTTGCATGCCGAGTGCTGAGAGGCTTACACGACCTCACACTGTTTCACACACATGGACACACAAACACTTACACTTTACACACACATTCTTAGAGTAGCTCGCAGCACAGCATTCTGCTCATCAGAAAGTACAATGACTGCACATGTCGAACAATTTCAAGCTTAAACACTCCCAACACACACTCCTATTCCTCACAAACGAAAAAATGAGCCTAAGGACTAATAACTATAACTAGTGTCCACAGCAATGGATGATAACGTTGTTTATTTTAAAGGCATGGCACCCTAAATGAGACACAGGGTGTGTGTGTGTGTGTGTGTGTGTGTGAGTGTGTGCTTTTAATGATGCACTTTAAAATGTGTTTTTTAGTGTGTTGCAATAAACAAATAAACTAAAAGTAAAAATGGCACCCTAAATGAGACAGAGTAGGGGAGTGTGTTTGCATTTAATGATGTACTTTAAAATGTGCAATAAAAAAATATATTAAAAATAACAAATAAATTATAAATCAATTCTGCACAATAATATTATAAATAAATAAATAAATGCATGAAATACAAAAACTTGAGAATAATATATCATATTTCCTACAATAATATAATAAATAAATTCCAAATTCGATGTAAAAATAAATAATTCAAAAACGATTATTTAAAAAAAAAACGTTCATATGGTAGAAATAAAGCAATAATAAATTATATATATATATATATATATTATGTAAATCCATACAAAATAAGTTCCATATCAATAATATTATAACTAACTAAATAAATAAAAATGTTGAATAATACATTTTATTACAAATAGGTACATAAATGAAAACCCAAAAATAAAAAAAATATAATAACATTTAAAATAAATTCCATACAATAAAATAATATGATTATATTAAATAAATGTAAAAAATAAATAATATAAATAAATTAATAAATAATATTATAAATAATTAAATAAAAGCAACCCCCCACCCCCCAATTCTTTTTATTTTTGTTTGGGGGGGGGGTGCTTTTATTTAATTATTTATTATATTAATAATATTATTGTATGAAACATGATTTTTTTATAAATTCCAATTTGAATATATAATCCATAAATTCTATAACTAAATAATATGAATAAAGAATCCGCTGAGGTAGCCTTGTCCCAAACTCCAGCCACTGGTTAAGCCAGCAGCTGACCATTCAAACAAACAGAGCAATGTTTGGAGAGCACCACAGAGCCGCAGTGTTTACGCTCCTCAGGAAGTCAACCTTACAGTTGTCTCTGGGACAGAAGAAAGTGTTTTCTTCCAAATAGGTACATGCATTACCTTTAAATAAACGTCTGGTGTAAGACGAAGTTTTATTGCGTTCGTTTGTGTTTCCAGCGTAAATCCTGGCAGCTTCAGTAATCCTATACAAACAGAAACATGTTGCCATTCGATTTCACTTGGACCATTTTCTCTGAAAACCCTAGCGAGCTGCAAACGTAGGCAGTATTTAAGGTGTCAGTGGCGTAAAGAAGACAAGAATAGTGAAGCAGAGACTATTTTACCAAAGATTTGCATGTCTTCTATTTTTATGTCTTCTATTTTTCATTAGAGTCTCAGAATCAGACTGTGGCTGGTTTTTAAACACTCAACAGCCATTTAAGGTTTCACAATAGAAGCATGTGAAAGCTGTTTGCATCAGAGCTAGCTCCCCTCAGGTCTGGAAGTGATCTAGTGTGGAGGAGAGAGTGAAAGAGAGAAGCAGAGATGAGGGTAGAGGAGGACAAAAGGAGGGGGGCAGATTGTTTTAACCTCTGACCCCGGCACACTTCACACTAACCACTTCAAACCCTGTCCACCAGTCAGAGACCGCAGGATGAGGCAACATCTGTGAGCGGCTGCTGACCGCTTCTGAGTCAGCAGGTACACGCTGAATACTGCCTTACCAGTATCTCACAATAATATTAAATATGCATGCAATTAAAAAAATAAATAAATAATAATAATATATATAGTAAACAAAAGTCTAACACACACACACACACTCATCTCATATATATATATATATATATATATTTGTTTTGTTTTTTACAGAAATGTGTTTAAAATTACATTAATAAAAGTAAAATGAACAAATTAAACAATTAAAACAACCCTTTATCAGATGGTGGTACCTTAAAGATTATAATGCAGATTTACAATAAACAGATTTATTATTTTATGTAATGTTTTTGAAAATGTGTATTATAATGCTGAAATATAGAATCACCTGGTAAGGCCTAGTTACAACTATTTCTTTAAAAAATACGCTTACAAAGAAAATACTATGATAAATATAATACTATTATTAGCACCTAAAATATAGTGCAGTAATGCAGTAGGTTGCGGTTATAAAGTAATTATTTATTTAAAAATATATTTTAAAAAATTATTATACTAATTTAAGAAAACAATAATGTATACATTTTTAATAAAATAAATAAAATAAAAATATAGTTTATTGTAAGAATTCATTTTAGTCCTTAAAGGTGTAACTGCACGGTAAAGTTGCAATTATAAAGCAATTATTTATTTTTTTAAAAAAACTTAAAAATAAAATAAAATATTTAGTTTTTATTGTACTAGTAATTAATAATTCTTAATAATTTATACATTTTTAATGAAATAAACAATTATTTATTTTTAAAATAAAATAAAATTAAATAAAATTAAATTATTAAATTAACTAAAAGACAGAAAGTGGTGAAATGAAACAAAGTGCAAAATGTGATCCCTTAGAGGACAAAATCCCTTCTATCCAGATGCACTGCATAGTTCCTGTTATATGACCCTGCTCTTCCTCTTCCTTATAAACATGCCTGCCATTCACAAACTACACACAACACTCTCGTATACATTTAAACACAATAAATCCCAAACATATGTGCGCAAACACAAGAAATCATGAGTGTGGACATACAAGGAGCTCAACAGACCTTCACGTAAACACACTGAAGCCAACAAATCTCCTCCCGACACACGTATACACACTCACTGTAATCCTGACAGTCACCCGGAGACGATCCAGGGGAAGCTGGACGTGTTGAGATTTACCTTGGCTACGCTGAGAACATGCTTTCCTAACTGACACTGTCCCGTCCTGACCCTGAACACATGTAAACACATATCAAAGACACACAGGAAACAGCAAATAAGAACGTGTTTCTGGCGCTACAACGAGGAAAGTGAATTAAAGGCAAAATAACATGAGAAAAGGAAGATAGACAATCTGAATGAGAAAGAGGAGACGGTTTACTGGACTCATAAAGCGCTCTTATCTGTTGATGAGGAACAGTGAGCGTCCATGGGTACTGTAAACACATCCTCAAACTCACCTCGCCAACTTCATCCAGCAGTTACTGAATGATTTCAAGGTTATTATAATTACATGTGTAGTTTCTATTTTGCTTTTAATTTGCATTGATGTGACTCCAATATAATTAGGTTTTCTTTTGTGGTTTTAGAATCGCTATGTTCCTCAGTGTATATTAGTATAGTTATTATATTTTAGTGTTAATTTTCAAAAAATAAATTACTTTTGCAGTTAATTAACTTTTGCAAGTAATGAAAAAAATTTACAAACTCCATATAATTACTAAAATACATGTTATATATTACTGTAATAAATTCTTATATATTCTTATGTACATTTTATATATTACTATAATAAATTTGCATATATATATATATATATATACACACACATATAGGTATTTAACTATTTATTTAAATATTTAACACTCTAATATATATATGATGTTTAGCATCAATTATTTCCAGGGCAAAAAAATGGAGGTTAATAAATTTAAATAATAATTATAATAATAATAAAATTTTATTTTAAGCAATTTTATGGAATGCAGAAAAAATTATGATATTAAAATTACATTTTAAAAAACTAAATCTATTGTTTACATAATAAAAATTAATTTAGGCCTCAGAACATAATTTAAGTTCATTAAAGAGCATTATATTACAAGAAAAAAATAGTTAAATTAGTATGTACAATTAGCATCTGCTGATATACATGTCCAATACGCATCTAATATCGACCAATGACTGTTGTGTTACCAGCCTCACATATCCTTAATTGCAACTTTAAGTTAGTTCCTTCCATACGTTTGTCAGTGATATACCTGAGCTCAAATACTCATATATACTGTACATTCAGATTCAGATGTGGGACAGACTCGTACAGTACAGTGCTATTCAGCTATGAATGGTTTGGTTTCCTCACACACGACCACCCAACGACTAATATATTATATATATATATATATAGTTTACCTGTTTAGAACTTGCTGCCAAAGTAGGGTGTTGTGGGTTTTTGCTAACTTATAATCACCAATACATCAATGACCACTACATCTAACTCACCATTAAATGAAAGAAACAAAGCAGGTCTTATGGTCAGGGTATGCTTTGAAAGAATCAATTATTATTATTTTTATATTAGCTGTTATACTAAAGTGACCCATCTGAACGATCTGATTTGTCAGAAGCGAACAGGACTGTGTGGTATTGACCACACACACTCAAAGACCAGGAGAAATGCAGCCAAATGTCGTGTATGAAACCGAGCCGTGGTTTCGTCTGTAATGAGCCTGTCAGAAAGTCTCTTCTCACTCACGCAGACACAGTCAGGTACAGTCAGGTTTGAGGTTTGAGTCGCAGCCACGGCTCTGATGACTGTAATGAATGTGGTTTTACTGCTAGGTAATCAGGCATGCACACACACACAGACATTATTTAAACAATCAAACACACATACATCATATTACTCTTTAAAAAAATCAACTATGCTAAAAACTACACCTACTACAAAAATACTACTACACCAAAGTAATCTGAGGAAGGGGGTATTTTGTTTATTATTATCAATCACTCCATTTTATTGTAAATATATATATATATATATATATATATATATATATTATATAAAATACAATAAAAGCAAAATAGATCAAATATAGTTAATTAAAATTTACCACAAAAAATGTTACTATATTTTTAAAACACTGAATAATTTAATTAATAATTCTGTCTATTACTGAAAAATCCATGAATTATTTCCACACTGGATAAAAATGAAAAATTTTACAATACTAAAATTTAATTTTAAACATGTTTATGAACAGCAAAATTAGATCAAATATAGTTAATAAAAATCCACAAAAAATAAGTAATTTTACAATATTTTTTAAAAACAATGAATTATTATTAATTACTAAAGAAAAACTGACAAATGGACAATATTAAAATTAAATTAAATTAAATATAATAAACTAAAGATTCACAAATCTTACTATAAAAATCAGGTAATATTATTATTATTTTTATTTTATTTTTTACGTAAAAGCCATTAATTAATTTGAACAAATGATAAATGATGAGCAATAAAATTACATTTTAAGCAAATTTATGAAAGGCAGAAAAATAAATGATATTAAAATAAAGTAAAAACAAACATTACTTCAATCAATTGTCTAAATAGTAAATATTATATTCAGGCTTCAGAACATAATCTATGCTTTAAAAAAAAATTATGAGCATTATATTGCAAAAGATTAAATATTCAACATCTGCTGATACATGTCCAGTAACGATACACAAAGCATCTAATATCGACCTGTTGTGTTATCAGCATCATACATCCCTAACAACTTTAAGTTAGTTCCTTCCATGCTTTTATCAGTGATATACCTGATATAGCTGAAGCACTCTTTTATACAGCATAGTACATTCAGATTCAAATGTGGTCACAAAGGACACATGTGTGTTCTCTGCTTCACACACACACAAGAAACTCGTACAGTACAGCGCTTTTCAACAGTGAATGGTTTGGTTTCCTTACACCCGACCGCCCACCGACTCCTACACCCTTCCTTTCCGCCCAGTTCAAATCTAAACAAAAGAAACATCTGGTCTCTCTCTCCGTTTGGACCACGACGCTGCACTCCGAGGATCCGAGGTCCACAAAAAGATCTGTTATGACAGACTGTTGTGTGAAGATGCAGCCATTAGCATGGATCTCCACCATGATCTGAAGAATCGCATTATAGCCATTTCACTTGTTTGTTTGCGTTGGAACGGCTAATGGGAAATAAAACTAGTTTTGTTTATTTTCTTAAGTTTCTATGATATACTAGTTTGTAGAAGCACCTTTAGTCCTTGATTCAGTGTACAACAGCATTAAAAAGTTTGGCGTTGGTGAAATTGTAAGCTTTTTTTTACACAAACAAACGTTGTTTGCATTTTTATTTCAATTTTTTGGGTTGTGAAGGAACACACATGCTAAGTCCCCACTGGGACTTTTCGGTTGGAAGTACATCAGTATGAAGTTAGCATCAAACTCAACATATTTAACAGCTTTTTCAAAAGCACTCCAGCCCCAAAACCACAGCAAAACCAAGGGAATCCTTCTATTCGTACATGCTGCAAAAAACAGGCGAACGCAGTCGGCCTTGAAGAATGAGTATGACAGAGTGTGTATGTGTGTGTGTGTGTGTCCAGGAATCTGGCTTTCAAGCACGTGGAATAACATCACGTTCAGTACGTTTCTACATGTGGAGCTATCTGTGCGTGTGCTACACGGTCAGCAGGTGGCAGATGACTGACGCTGATCAAACTACAGGTCACGCCGAGGTCAGCATCTCTGCCACACATCTGGAGAAAGACGGCTATTATTACACGCCATCTTTATACCTTCCCCCTCGCAATCCCTTTTCCCCATTGATATAAAAACATTCCTCCTCTCGGTCCTGCTCAGGAGAAAGAGAGAGAGCTGCTGCTTATTTTCAGCTCCTAAATTGATAGCAAATGTGAAGATCCTTCATGCTCTTGGTCTTTTGCACAGGCATTAAGACCAACAATATGTGGAGTCTTCTCTCGAACGCACAAATTCATGTCTATGGGATTCTGGAGCGGTTTGGTGCATTCATAAACACACATATGCACAATATGCACACACATGCAAGAAACCACCATGCTGCGCAAATTCACCAATTATTTTTTTACTTTTTTAATATATATATACTGAGCTCTGGGCACTTTCTATTTTTGGTACAAAAATATTATTTACATTTATTTTTATACATTATATACATCTATTTTTTTAAGTGCAAAAATTATATTAAAAATATATTATTAAATATATATTTAAGAACTATTATATAGTTTTTAACAATAATTTCATCATTATGACCTCAGGACACTTACATCACTTTGATATTTTTAATCCAAAAATATAACTGTAATTATAATATAAGTCCTATATAATTAAAAAAGCAAACATGTTTTTTGTTTTTTTTGTTTTGGGGGGGTTACAGACAGGTGAGCTGCCTTCTTGCCACAGCTCACATTCATGTGCCATCCTCTTTTGAGCGCATACGTTTTTTAATCATGCTTCTGCTGATGCTAAAGGCCAATACGCCTTTCTGTGTCATTTTCTGACCTCACCAGAAGTCTGATATGTAGTGCCTGTGAGAGTGAGACCCAGCGAGCTGCAGGACTGTCTATTCTGCGAGTGTGTTTGTGTTGGCGGCGGAGCGACATTCCGCGTGTCTTTGTGAGCGATACAGCACTGACCTCAGGAGACCCACCGGGCCCAGACCAACCGCTCCTCCTGGCCCTTACTGCTCCAGAGAGATGCTGGGAGACTCCTTCGCTGATTGAGGGCTTCACTAATGGGCTCTTTTTGATCAGCACGTTGATTGATATAACAAAATAAATGATTTCCAGACTGGGCCGCACAATTTTCGTACAAGCCCGCTGTTAACCAGTCCTGACTTCTACCATTTACGGCTGCACATCGGTGGAAATCACAAGACCTGAGAGATTGCTAAACCTAAACCGCAATGCTACAAAGGTGATCTAAGCTGTTGCACCATTTCTACTGAAATCAAGTCTAAACAACGACTAGGATCAGAGCCGTGGCTTGATAGGAAGCTACTTCAGACTAGTCATGGGGTTTCCCACCAAAAATAAAATTAGCATCTAACAAAGTTAGCTGTGATAATTACAGCCACACGCTAATGGCCTGAGACAAGGACACAAGAGGAGCTAACTCTTCATGCAGATCTAGGATCAGGTCATCCACAATAAAATAGGCCAACATAGCATCAGAGATAAATGTTATTTGACGACAGAAAGCAAGAAAGCTCTCAGCTATCCTGAGCAGATGAAGATGGAGGAGGAGGGTGAGGAGGTGAGATGGGGCCGATCCTGCTGAGAACATTCAGGGCCCAAGGGCTGAGAACAAGAAACTGGATTAACCTGCCCCGTGTCCTCATGTGAACCAGCGCACACAGTCACACCCTCTCCTGCCATCCATCCAAATCCTCCCGTAATCCATCAACACATCACTCTACTGTATGTATCTACCTGGACTTGTGTGTGTACATTAGGGGTGTCCAGATCAATGCCTGTTAACTTACAATAAATCAAATGCTTGACACTGGAAATTCCTTAAGCGTGGTTAGCGCCATTTTTCAATTTGATAATATAACTTTTTTCAGTCTGCAGTGCATGCTCACAAACACTGCTTTATCAGGAATTACAGTCATGATGAGATGAAAATCAGACCAATCACCACAGATTGAGCATCACTCAAAAAGGAGGGGTCTGGACAAATGTGTTATTAAAGTTGCCATAGGATGCATTGAGAGAATATTTTAAATTGTTGTTTACCCTAACCCTAGAATTTGACCCTAGAATGAAACAGTCTGTTTTTGCCTTATTTGGAAGCTTCATGAATAGTAATGAGGAGG
>JAUCMS010000062.1:2465335-2508573 GCA_032357445.1 Enteromius radiatus
TAATAATTTGAATGTCTTTAATTGTCAGTTATATATACAGGTATAACTGACAATTAAAGACATTCAAATTATTAATTAAAAAAAAAATTCTCTCTATATTTTTTTTTATTAATAATTTGAATGTCTTTATTTGTCAGTTATATATATATATATATATATTCAAATTATTAATAAAAAGGTTAATTATATTTCAATTATACATGCCGTGGACATAACTCTTTCTTAATGAACACCCCCAAATATACTGAATTAGCAAGATAAAATAAAAATGTGACATCATTTACTCACCCTCCCACCCACCCTGACTTTTTCTTCTACAGAAGACAAAAAAGATATTTTGAAGACAACTTTTGTCTGAACAATAAAAGCCAATGGGGTCCAAAACAACACTGAACCTCACTGACTTTCATTGTATGGGCAAAAAAAAAAACAATGCGTTTTTTTGAAAATATCCTCTTGTGTTGTTTATGTTCAAGAACAAAAAGTCAGTGATTTGGAATGACAAGAGGATGAATAAAAGACGACAAATAACATTTTCTTTTCCTTTAACGTGTGAATATGCAAGCTCACGCAGATAGTCTTCCTAAAGAGAACACGAACAGATGTCTTCCTCAGAAATGTCACCATGGCCACGGCCACATCCGCTGCAGCTGACCTCTAAAATGTGTGTATGCACATCTGTGCGTGTGTGTTAAAGAACATTCAAATCAAGCCTGGGTGGAGACGGCCAAGTCAAGCAGAGGAGAAACCCTGAAGAGAGTGAATTTCAAGCGAGAGCGTGCGTTTAATCTGGCCTGCTCGCAGTGAGATTCAGCAGCTTTGTCTTGATATGATGAACTGCATGTGTAGGACACGAGTGTTTACTGAGCAAACCACAGAGAGACAGAAAGAAAGGGGGGAAAAAGCACGGAAAGGAGAGCACAGGAGCGAAATCCTGCTCTTTCTCACAAACACCTTGTGAAAGAACGCAACCACAAAGAGCCTCTGTGTTGCCGAGCGTTTCGAGCGGAGGTCTAACCAGGACAACTCCTCAGAGAGAGAGCAGAGAACGACCGGAAAGAGAGAGAGCATGAACGAATGAGTGAGGAAAAAGAGAGGCAAAATGAGAGAAATGTACTGTAAAATGTGAGAAGGAGAGAGCAAACGAGGTTCGAAAACCGTTAGAGTGATTCGATAACCGGAAAAATGCGTAATTTGAGACTGTTTGTGTTGCATTTGGCTATTAAATTACCCCAAAGGAACACGGAGACGAAGACTTCGCTTGAGTTACTTTGGTTTTGTGTGTCACCTGTGGGCAAATTAGAGGTTTTCCCCCCTCAAAAATGAAAGCAAGTCAACCACGGAGCGAGCAAGTGAACAAAAGCTTCTTTATTTTCTCAAACTGTAACTGTGAGAACCTTTCTGCAACATTAAACTGTGTCCTATCACAAGTCAGCATCAAAAACTGAACCATGATGTCACAGCTTATATAAAGGCAAATTCTGTGGCGGCACTCACTAAATAATCACAGGCCAGCAGCGGTACGAAGCCCTTCACAGCTGTTTTTAGGACAACCACAATAAAAACTCACTAAATTCACTTGCTTTTATGCAGCATGCTAGTAAATCCAAATATATGTACACAGCATACTAAGACATTCTGTTAAATATTTTAATTAAATTTTTATGTATTTTCAATAAACTTTAAGTATAATGCTCACCAAGGATGCATTTATTTGGTCAAAAATGCAATAAAATGGTCAAATCTACTTTATATTTTTAAAATGCACTGTAGTTTATTCCTGTGATGATTTTTAGCATCATTATTCCGGTCTTCAGTGTCACATGATCCTTCAGAAATAATTCTGATGTGCTGATTTGCCGCTTAAAAATCTTATTATAATCTTATAAAAGTAGTCTTATTGTTTTAGAAACTGATACGTTAAAAAGAACAGTGTTTATTTGAAACAGAAATCACTTTGTCCTTGCTGAATAAAAACTATTCCTTTGAAAAAAAATACATTACAATCATACTGAGCCCTTTGTTTTGAATGGTAGTGTATTCATATTAAACAGATAACCTATAACCTATACCATGAAATAAAAATACTTCCAGTGTACTGTACATTAAGAGACTTTTCTACACAGTCAAAGATAGGACTTTAAGGTAATACGAACTTACATTTGATGAAAGACAATAACTAAAGAAAGACTGGAAAAGCAAAAGCTTTAGGCATTCTTTGGGCCAAAACCACAGATTAAAATCTGACCACAAAAGCAGGCAGAGATCTACTCTGTGTGTGTGTGTGTGTGTGTGTGTTCAACTGCTCTTAGAATAAACACAGACTCTCACTTCGAATCCTAAATCTTTGCTGACGACTTCAGCAAGGTTTAATTCAGTTTAGCGTTTAATGCTGAACAGGCCTTGCTATAAAAAAGGCTCTTGTTGCATAATAGATGATGTATACAATATAGACATTCCCAGAGTGTGTTAAAACGAGTGCAGATCACTTCACTAAAACAGCACATCAGGCTGCCAAAGCTGTCATTGTTTTCACTGATTTATTTACAACTAAATAAACAGCTATACAGTACATAATGGTGATGTGTATCTTATCTCTCAGTATCTGATTCAAAAGAAGTTCTGCAAAAGCATTTCAATAAAATCCATTCAATCATGACGCTAACGGCTGCATACCTCACTTTCAACACATCAACAGACAAAGCTCCTCCCTCCCCACTCCAAGTCAGAGCAAACCTTACATTATGGACAACAACGCTTACAAATAAAACAAGCTGAAATTCAAAGGAATTTGCATAAATTTTGCATAGAAAAGTAAAATTTATAGTGCTTAAAGGCAGATAGGATAACAAAGAAGAATGAACTAAACTACAGATTCATAGAACGATGGATGGATGGATGGATGGAAGAGTGGTTGGACAGATGGATAGATGGATGGACGGATGGACGGGTGGGTGATTGTATGTGTGGATCAGTGGATGGATTTTGTGGTCAGTAACAGATCTTTGGATTTAAAACCAGCCTGTGAAAACACACCCACAACCAGAGCCGACCGCTCCGGACCCACAGCCAGGAAAGTCCCCGGTCTGAGGCCCGTCCTGGGGCTTCAGGGTCCCATCTGTGTTTGTGGAATAGAGCGGGGAACACAGACTCCCAGCATCAGGTGTGAAGTGGGTTCAGCTGCTCTGAGACGTGTGTGTGTAAGGGTCTGTGATGGTTTTGCCCATATGTGCTGTCTGCAGATGCCGTTTGTTGTGGCCTAGCCTCGCACTTTGACGCACATGTGCACATACAGTACACACACACACAGGCACCTACATGACTTCTTGTATCTCTGGTTCAAGGAGTCACAGGGGATGATGTCAACTGAAGAGAAAAACAGATGATAAAATGAAAGGAAACATGTTTGTGAGCGAACGTGTGTAGCTGCTCTACAATCTCAGGAGGATACGCTCAGATATAATTTTATTTTAATTTGAGCATTTTTTTTTATTATTAGTTTGTTAGTTTTATTAGTTTAATAAATGTCTATATAGTTTTATGAATTTATTTCTTTTTATAAAATAAGGCTTGCATTTGTTTCGATTTTATTTCAATTTATTCAAGTTTATTATTTACGTTTTTATGGTTTTAGTTA
Source organism: Enteromius radiatus (assembly GCA_032357445.1). Taxonomy (NCBI): domain Eukaryota; kingdom Metazoa; phylum Chordata; class Actinopteri; order Cypriniformes; family Cyprinidae; genus Enteromius; species Enteromius radiatus. The sequence goes on from JAUCMS010000062.1 coordinate 2,468,973, forward strand.
TCTGTATTAACCCAGCTCACGAACATCATATAAAACTACATATAACTAAAACTTTTAAACTGAAATGACAAGATTTTAAAAATACACAACATTTATTATGTAATTGGTAGCCCTACTTATAAAAACTCCTGTAACTGTTTCCTGTAATTCCTGTAAAAACAAAACTTTACACTGCAATAATAAGTTCAAATAATGTTTGTTTTAATGTTTATTTTAACAGTTCCAAAGGTAAAGCCAGTATTCCAGTAATTGTGTAACAGAATAAATCGTCTATCACCTTTAATAGTACAGAAAAGAGCAGCTTGAACATTCTGCTTAACATCTCATTTTGTTTTTCACTGAAGAAAAAAAAAGGTAAGCAGCGAGTAAACGATTGGGGTGAATAATTCCTTTAATGTACCTTATGATGTATTTAAAAATCTCCTCCCGAGAGACGGGGAAAGACAGAGAGCGAGTGAATGGAGCATTATCATCAGCGCAGGTAAAGTTCAGAGGTTCAGGGTTGCACTGTAATTAAAGCGGCTCTATAAAATTAGACTAAATGAGAGCAAGAGACTACAATAAATCTGCTCTAATCACTGCACCTGCACTGGCCATCCTGTGTGTGTGTGTGTGTGTGTGTGTGTGAGACAGAGAGAGAGAGGCAAAGACTGGAACAGCAAGGCATAACAGAGTAAATAGAGGTCTGTACAGGTTGTGAATAGTGCAAGGGATTATGGGACAGCACAGAGGCATTCCCAAAAGAAACTGTACAACAACACAAACACAAAGTTTAATACTTAGTGTCACATCCTAAATGTAGATGCGTTTGTTTCTTTTTCAGAACAGATTTGGAGAAATTTAGCATTTTATCACTTGTTCACCAATGGATCCACTGCAGTGAATGGGTGCCGTCAGAATCCAAACATCTTATAAAAACATCACAGTAATCCACAACACCCTAGTCCATCAACACTGCATGTTTGCAAAAAAATAAAGCCACAAAATGACTAGAGAAAGCAATATTACAGCTGGAGGACACACAGCTTTTAACGTCATGAGAATAATTTGTGAAATATTGTGTTGTTTTTCTCGGCACCCATTCACTGCAGAGAACTCACTGTGGAGCAATTGAGTTTTCTCCAAAAACTCTTTTTCAACTAAGTTCATCCAAAAATGAAAATATTCCTTTAGCCTAAGTAAAAATGCTTGACTTAGCAAACACCACTAACCAGCAGTGGCTCTTTACTTGCATATATTTTAGTGCACTCTCTGCAAAGTCAATTACATGCACAATGAATTCAAATCTGGAGGAAAATGATTTTATTAGTTACATGAATACCTCATAAATCCGACAGAATAAAGCTGCTTTTGTGTGCGTGTAGACAAAAGCCTCTGCATCAAAGCCTGGGCTAATAGGTCATAACATGATAAGTGGAACAGGAAGAGAAATTCACAGCCGCTCTCTCTCTTTCGCTCTCTCTCGCTGCTCAGCTGTGGAGAGACGTAGCCGCTTAATTTATTTATTCCATTCCCATTAATTAGAACGTTTGCACTGACAAAACAGGCAAAAGGAGGCATTAGCACCTAGTTTACACTCTGCGTCCCTGAGCTGCCCTGATGCATTTTTTTCTCTAGCTCACGTGCATTTACACACACACACACACACACACACACACAAGTGCTTCCACACAGAGAGCGCACGCTGCTCCAAGCAAACATCCATACATTAGCACTCACATTCAGTGCCAAAGAGCCCTGAAGCATTGTGTGAGAAGTTTATGAAGCAACCACAAATGTGTTTACCACAACAAAGATTATAAAAACTTGAACTTTTTATGGAAATGTAATCTCATATATATATATATATATATATATATACACACACACACACACACACACACAAACACACACCACGGCAAGTGTTTGTAAAGAAAGTAAATTTACTGTATCACCATAGAATCATGGTGAAAAAAAAATATATATATATATATATTTTTTTTTTTAATTATTATTATTATAGCAAATTTTGTATTAGAAAATGGTACCATGTAAAAAAAGATGGTAATGCCATAGTATTTTTATTAATACATATTTGTGTAAGGCACACACAAATTAGCAGGCCATAAATTAACTGTATTTTAACATGTCTATAAATTAAAAGAAGAAAAAAAAACACCATTGAACTTTTAATTAAAAAACATGGTAGATAAATTTTTTTGTTGTTGATATACTTTTTGTACGTAAAAGGAAAGTCAAATATAAATCATATAAATGTATTTTAATAGTACTATGCTGGAACAAAAAGTGTCTGTAAATATGTAAAAATATTTACTAATATCACCAAAGTACCGTTAAAAAAAAAAACACACAGCAGTATTATAGTATAGTATTTTTTTGTTAGCATGTGGAAAATCCAAATCAGGCATATTTCTGTAAGATAAATTATGATAAAAAAAGCAGTAGCTCTAAAAAGTTGCATAAAACTACCATGGTATTACCATCACTGTACAATTAATTTAGCGTACCATGGTAAATTTCTGCACACAAGCAGCTACAAAAGTACTGAAAAAACACAGTAGTAGCAAAAAGTAGTTTTTGCAGTCAGTGCCCCGTGGGCAGTCAGTGTGTGTCTACTGTTGCAGTGATGAGGCGGCCTCATCGACACGACAAAACGAAGGTCTCGTTAGACCGCTCTCCCTCTCTCTCTCCCTCCGTCCGTCTCTGTGGCGAACAAAAGGCGGATTCTGAGAGCGGCAGGAGGACCCCTGAGGAGAAGAAAGCCGCTGCACTCCAGCGCTGTGGTGAATGAGGTCTTTTCACCAGAGTCCTGTGCTGTTTACTCTAGTTCAATAATAGCCCTCATTTTCCAATCATTATTCGCTCAGTCTGACTGCCGCTATTAGCCTGTCCGGCGTGTCATTCATAGCGCGCCGTACACACCCCGTGTAGAAATAACGTCACAGAGCAAACACACAAAAAAGCACATTCCTATGAGGGCTTATGTCAAACTCTGTGACTCTCATCTGGTAAAAGTCGCTTGTCAAAAGTGTCAAGCACTAATGCCGCCTTTAGCCGGTTCTCCTGACACTCTTCAGCAGTTAAAGAAACTTTAATTCGGCTGGCGACAGTTTGACCACTCGGGTCAGACGCCTAAAGGGTGATTTTGTGTAAAAATATGATGTACTTAAACACGATTAGCTGGATGATCTATCAGACTTTTTTTTTTTTTAACGTCTAACATCACAGACAGAAGCCCGGCAGCCAAAGTGAGCGCTGCCAAACTCTCCATTTTGATTTGGAACGTGGCTTTCCCAGCGTATGGGATCGTTCGTGGCGGCCAATTTCTGAATCATTAAAAAAGAAAATTACCCCCCCACCCACCCCAAAAACACAAAAAAACACGTCCTCCTGCGACTGAAAGCGAGTGTGTATTTCTATACGGAACTGCGGGCGAGGTAAAGGCTTGTTTTGCCCGTCTGCGCATTGACGGAGGTGTTAAGATGGCGAGAGAGGGAGGACATGTTCAGAGGAAAAGGCCTGAAAAAGCGGGTTAAATGGAAGGAGAGGCTGGGAAAGAGAGAGGGATGTTGGCAGAGCGTGTGGCGTGATTTGAAAAGCTGAGATCCGTGCGGCAGTGCCAAACACACACACCAGTCGAAGTTCCCTTCGCAGACCGGCTATTGTTTCTATTTTGGCATTTTGCACCGTCTTTATTCTCCGCCCGCTGCTCTATTCTGTGTTTCAACAAATGCAACAATGCAAATAATAACATTACTAATAATTAATAGTTGATCGGGAGGAGGAGGACTACTGTTGATATAAACTCCTTTAAACTGCTAGAGAATATTATTATCTCAGTATGTTTATATGTTTACGTGTGCAGTATATGGGGCGTTTTGGTTTACCTCTGTAAGTTTTATTTGCCCGTTTAATCCAAACGAAAGGCTGTAAAGAACGGCAGACCACAGCCAAAGACAATCCTTCTCCTCCAACATTTTTCCATTTCAGCGTCGCCGTTTCCTTCTCATCCGCAGTTATCTTCTGAATATTTGATTTTGTTTTTGACTTTTTTTTCACGATGATGAGATTGTGCTATGTTAGGGAAAACGGCTAAAACAAAATGCTTTTCAAACGCACACGTCTCATGCATTTTCCTTCAAGCATATTTGCTTCAAGTAAATATATTTATCTCATCTGACATGCTGTGTGTTTTTCACACACTGCATATCATAACTATTAAGTTAATTAATTTAAACATCTTATTATTTGCATATTTCACGTACACGCATTAAAGCAAACATAATTAGACTATATATTAAAATAGTTAGAATTAGCATAGTTTAAATATACTGATAAATATACTTATAGCATAAATTCAAAATATAAAATACAGCACCAGAGGTTTGATGTTAAAATGAACGATTAGTAAAATACCTATGAAATCTTAATTTAAGGAAACACTTATTTAACAATTTTTGTTCAATTTTGATTTTGTGAAATTTATTTATGAAGTTATAAATATACATATATATATATATATATATATATATATTTAAATGTATAATTTTTTTTTAATTATGAAATGTTGATATTAATTATATGAAAAAAATGTAAAAACACATGACTTAGAAAAATTTAACAAAAAAGTGATGATTTTATAAATAAATGTTATAAGCAGACACTCAAACAAATGAGCTATAACACACAGGTTTCAAAAATCCTGATGTCATATTTTTAAAAGCAGCCAAAGAGTAAAAGCTAAACCCTAATGGACTAATATTTTTCCAGCACCTGTAATTACACAAACACGATAAACACAGGAAGACCAGCTTCCTGCGTGTGATCCAAGCAGCACCTTCACATTGCTGAAAGAGAGTCAGAAGCACACCAGCTCCAAATCAAATCCAATGTGAAGGTGACCAGAGCAAGGTGTCAGCGGTCAGAGCTGCCGGTCAGGGTACAGGCCTCAAAGCCTGGAGCAGCGGGAATCACCTCCGTTAGCAGCCAAGAAGAAACTTTGCTGCCCAAAGGCCTGACGGCAAGCGGTCTCATTACTTTTGTCACTTCTAAAAAGATGCAACCGCTCAGCTAAAAAAAAAAAAAACGTAATGCAGAAAATACCAGCACCGGCTCACACCGTCATCGAACACCCACAGCACAAAATCCGTCTTTATTTTTAAACTCCCGCTAGAAATCGCGACACCTCTCTGATATCTCCAACACTTTTGAAAGCTGTGGAAACCATCCTGAATAGATGATTCGCTGTGAAACAAGTGATTTAATGCTTGACCGCACTTTAAGGGTCTTTTGTCGTTCGACTATATACATCCATTTCCTTTTCTGAAAGGAAAAGGCCACCATTAGTTCCCCTCTTTTCAGCGTCTATTCCTCTCTCTCTCCTTTACAACACAGAGCTGTATAGCCGTCGCCTGACTACAGAACTTGGCACCACGGCCGGCGTTTTATCGGCTGTCTGAGCTGGACACAGCTCGATTAGAGATGAGAGCAGGCACATGTTTTTATCATGACTGCGCGATAATGGAAGCCGTATGACGTGGCGAGCTCCAGAGATGACTAACCCCAGAGAAAACATTCATCATTCTGACAAACGCAGAAGAGAAATAACAACTTTTTTTTTTTTTTTCTGGAGCGGCGTGAGACGGCCGATCCGAGGTGCTCGTCAAAAACTCCCATTAATCATCATCATTAATACAGCCGGCGTACGGCGAGAAGGCCGAGCGTAATTACGCCGTCATGCTCCTGGGTATTTAAGCGTCGGAGTTTAACGCCATTAATCGCTCCTAGGGGGCGATACGACACGCATCTTGTCAATAAACCCCTAAACAACTGGACCTGGAGAGTGAATTATACACGAATCGCGTCTCCTGATCTGCAGCGTGCAGATATCGCAGTACATGCAGTCGTTCAGAGGCTGGGGCCGAAATGTAAACGCTGATTTTCAGAGACAGCAAAAGCAGAAGTGATCTAAACCAGGCCTGGCTTTTGGCAGGCGCTGGCCGTTTAAATCTGCAGTCGAAAAAATAAATGCAAATGTTTGCTTTGAGAATAATCTTCGCAAAATACCGACTGCGTAAAAAACACTGTCTGTCAGTGTTTAAGGGGAAATGAACAAACGTTGCAGCACTATTCCCTCAATATGGTAAAGTGGATGTGGCCGGAAACAATGAGCCACCGGGCCGCTTTAATAGCGTCCGGATTAAGACAGGAGATTCGGCTGGGTCAGCAGGAGATAATCTGAGTCCTGGCATACCGTTAAACAGGAAAAGAACGGCATGGTGAACCGGCTAACTGATGCTGAGTTCCACACGGAGCGAAAGGGAAACTCGGCATGGGCAACAAAATCTCTTTCGGAGGCCCTGCCAACAAACAGAATTATGGCTCTGTGTCACAACAAAGGCGAAAAACCGCCATCAAATGTTGCCTGTTCACATACTCTGAGTGCACAGATAATAGCTAAATAACTGAGCTGCCTGCAAATAGCTACAAATATAATATTGCGCTGTTTGTGAGTGTGCCTTTCTGTGTTTTCTGAAGAGCGGCCGCCAATACGGTGACACACATAAAGTGTATCTGACAAATAAACACTTGCAGCAAAACCACAATCACCAATTCTAACAGTACTTACTTAATTCTTACATATTTGTAAATAAAATCCATATTAAATGAACTATTACAGTTGCTGGAAGCATTACTTTAAGTTTTACTGTATTTATCATTAAGTTACATAATATTTTTTATGTTAATATTCTGATTTTAGTATCTAATTTTGATATTTCAATGAAATACATAAATTAAGAAAATATATAAATTAAGAGTGTAAATCCAAAGTACATTCTGTCTATGAGAATGTGATCGCTCTGATTATATTGTTGGTGTGTTTATTTAAAGAAGTAGTATAACTAACCAGTGTGTGTGTGTGTGTGTCTGGCCTTTACACCAGATGGGAGAAGGCCAGCTGTCGCCGCCACAATACACAATCTGACATTTATACACACACAAACTATCAAAGGCATGGTTGCATTATACTACACACACCACAGCGAACATAATCTATAAACCATTTCACACACACACACACACACACACACACACAAAGAGTCAAAAATTTCACTATTTCACACACACTCCTTCAAATTTGATTGCAACCCCACAAATAACAACAAAGAAATAAACACAACAAAGCATGTATTTGCATATATTTGCATTCAAGTACATTTCTGGAATCCAGCCCGGAACTGAATCGGACCGTGTTTCCTGAACCGGGTTACGCAGCAGCATATTTCAGTGTGTGTGTGTGTGTGTGTAACTGTGACTCACCTGGCGAGTGGACAAAGTAGGCCAGATACAGGTCCAGTTCTTTGACGGACACCCCGATGTGGTGCGGCTGCACACAGAGGCCGTGGTTGGAGCACTGCGGTGACTTGACCAGCCTCTCTCCGTCCGTGCTCTCCAGCGGGCTTCCCTTGAACAGGATAACCATCACCAGGTCCAGGCGCCAGACCTTGTCGGCCTGCCGCAGACAGTCGATGCGGCGGATCTTGCCCTTCTGGTCGGGGTTGGACAGCACGCAGCACGGAGGCTTCTTCCCCGTGATGGTGAGCACGAAGTCCTCGCGGAACTCCGGCCGGATGTCTTTGCGGAGCTTGGCGAGCAGACGGGACGCCCACTTCTGCTTGATCTCGGGCTTCTCGCCCAGGAGTTCGTCTTTGACGGCGCGCTCCTCGTCCTTCGTCATGCGCTTCTCGTGCTTCTTGAAGTACTTGCGTTTGCGGGCCTGGAGGTTGAACCAGGTGTAGGAGAACGCGCGGACGTGTGGCAGCAAAGCCTCGATGAAGGGATGAAATTCATCCTGTTGGATTTAAAAAATAAAAAAAGAAGCTAATTTCAGAGACTTTGGTGGAACTTAATTAATGCTTGAGAACTTTGAAAAAGGATGCATTGCGTGCAATCACATTTATTCATCTACAAATAACAGTTTAGACTCATAAAATATCTAATATAAAAGAGAATGCATGCCGAATTAAGTCCATTTGTATGCATTTTAAGATTTCAGCATAAATCTTGAATAATTTAATTATTAAATAAATCTTAAATAATCATTTTAAAGAGGTTTTACAAATAATTATATTTGAGGTAAACTTAATTCAGAATATTCTGTCTGGAATCAGGTCTTAGCTTAAACAATTTTGTTCCACAAATACATTTATCATTTATTTTAATTGAACTAAACAACAAAAAATACAAATTAAGACAATAATTTAAATCAGTTTTAGTCCACAGTATTTTCAATTGAAATAATACAATCTATTTAGCCTCCATTTACCATTACAAGCCATTTGATTGTTATGGATTTTAATGCCAATCTTCTGCTTTTAGTATCTAATTTTGGCATTTCTGTCAACGCTGAGCAAACATAAAAATGAATCAATAAAACCCACAAATTAAGACTATATAGACTGTAAACTGAAAGCCATTATGAGAATGTGATCGATCGTTATTTTCCATTTTCACAACAGAAGCATGCATAAAACAAAATCCCCTCAAGTTCAGACACAATTGTCCTACACAAATACAAAGCCTTTAAATTAAATGAAAGCAAACGCAAATTGAAAGCTAAAGGAGGCTCTTTTTCAGACAGTTTAAAGATCTCAGCGGCTGTGCAGGAATTCCGGGATTCTGCAATTCACAGAAAGCAGCTTCTTTAGCTCAAGTCAGGCCAAGAAAAGCTTGGCGATCCCCACGGCAACGGAAGACTCATTCAGCTCTCCAATAATACCTTCACCACACAACGCTCAGTGACAAAGCCTAAACCGCGCCACGGTGCCCCAGTGCCAGGGCCGCCGTGCCCCAGACCCTCTCCACCAACTCTCGCCACAACAAGACCGCGGTTAAACTGTGTCCCTTCAAGACCTGCCATCAAATCCTGTCTGCGGGCTGCTGTCGTGCAGAAATCCAAGCATGTTCACATTTCGACAATTGAGAAGGCAGATAGCACCGTGAAAAGCACACACTGCAGACAGGAGCAGAAAGAGAGAGAAAGGCTGGTAGTTACCATTTTGCACTCTCATCATAAATTTGGCACGCCGTTCAGGACGGGAAAAAAAAAATCCACCCGCACCAGTTCTTTGCCACTCACGCCGAAACAACAACTGCTGGCTTGGCAAAGAAGAAGAATTGGCAACCAAAAAAAAAAAAAAAAAAACTTGGGTAAAAAGGAAAGAAGACTGGAGACGCTCCAATTGCCGGCGGAAAGAAGTTAATTTCAAAATCAAGAATATTCTTTTGTTTTGCTTTGCAGTTCCAGGTAAAATTGGTTATTAAAAAAAAAATATTGCTGCACAAAAAAAAAAAAATTAATTAATTAAATTAAAAAAGAAAACAAAAATGAAATCAAATAAAGGTGTGTGCACACTAAAGAGAAATAAACTACAACTAGAAAAGCGGCAGCACTTAAAATAAAAGCTTTCGCGTTCCAAATAATTACAAAAAAAATAAAAATCTAAACAATGCCGGAAAAAAAAAATCCTTGGCAAAGCGCAATGAGTGTTTTCTTAGATCTTTGGATCCGGCAAAAAACTCAGAGAGCGCGGCACACACATAACGCAGGCACACGCGCGCACATGCATGCACACTCCTGCGACGAAGGGGGGCGGGTGGGGGGAGCTGGCTAATGCAAAGCACAGAATACGGGCAGGAATAAAAAAAAGAGAACCGAATCAATGTTGGACGAGCTCGCAGGACCGCTGGCAAACCCAAGTGCTGCTGCTTTTTTTACTCCTTTTCTCTCCAACTCTCTCTCTCTCTCGATCGCTCGCTCGCTCTCTCTCGTCCTCTCCGCGTTCTTTCCTTAACCATTGCCTGAGCCTTTGCCAACACGAGTAGGGCCCACCTATTTGGCAATAAGATGCCTGTAGCTCAGCCAATACGTTAGCTTGAAGAGCTGAAAGGGAGGGGAAAGCGAGGAGGGGAGCTGGTGGCAGAACGAGAGAGAGAGAGAGAGAGAGACAGAGAAGAGCAAGAGCATGCAGTCCAGTCCGGTGGTGCACAATTTGCCAGTTTGACAAGTTCCTATCCACCACCGAGGCAAAGTTCAGCATCCCATCAAGCTAGTCATGGCAACCGTGTTGTTAAGTCTGGGTCGCAGTCGCCGCGGCTTGCGTAACGCCACCTTGGCACAGGCCGATGGGAGAAAGCGCACGGCTCTCTGCGAAACTCCCAGCAGACCCTGCAGCCGGCAGCTGCTCGTGGATTTAGAGGCCGAGACAAAGAGGAACGCGACCGCGCACCCCTCACTCCCCGTGTGCATCTCTAATTTAAAACAAACATATGCTGTGTTTGTCTGAGAAAAAGAGGAGCTCAGGCTGAATGCAGAAGGCCGAAGGACGCGAGACATGAAGTCACTCACAAAACTTCGAAAAGTTGTTTCGGAAAGACGTCCCTGCATAAAAAAAAAACTCCCATCAGCCATTTATAGAAATTAAAAAATGGTCAAGCACTAATGAGTATATAAGCTCACTTCAAGCACAAATGCAAGCACTGTTTTGTCACATTTTCCAACGTTTAATTGCGCAAATTTTAATTTGTGCATCAGAAATTTGCCAACGAATGCTCTAAAATGCTTTTCAAATGTCACGATTTTCTTGACAGAGTTGACTGGGAGCGTAAACGCTGCTTTTTATTTTTCACACGCAATCGTAATCATCTATCTGAGTTTTGGGAATACTTTAATCTTGCGATCAAAAGGAATATAAAACAACAGCTGCTTACAGCATAAAGCACAGCAGAGATTCCTAGAGATGCTCAGATCAGAGACGAAACGAGCTGTTGATCGATTCTGGTCGACGATTTCTTGAAAAAAAAAAATAAAAAATCAGTGAATGACTGCTTGGATGCTTTTCTTCCCACAAAAAAAAAGGAAAAATTGATTTGAAATGCTGGATTAGCAAACATATGCAAATATCTCTTAAATGAGAGACCAAGAAAACATCATTGGACGGATGTATGGTGATAACGCTCTCCCAGCGCAGTAAAACTCTTCATTAGTGCTTCCTCTTTCAAATCGGAGCCTATGTGTCAAAACCAACACCTGCTTGAGGTCTCTAATAAGATGCTAATTGAAGCACACAACCAGAGGAGAGCAGAATTTGTTTATGAATGCATTTGTTTCAATAAAAGCAGCACCTTTATTTCAAACAATCCCTTCTCTGTTTGAAACACAGCCCTTAATGGCTTCCTCTAGTGCTACCAGTGCGAGTATGAGATAATTAGCTTCTGATCAACATGTGCGTTTGGAAATTCACTTGCCTAAAGCACAATTCACTTCTTCTATAGAACCGCGGCGCCAGAGAATAAAGCGTTTATACAAATCAAAAACATACTAGTTTTTTTATAGCTATATATATTTGTATTAATTAAAAGTTAGTTAAGCTGTTAAAATAATTTAAATAGTATTAATTAAAAATAAATGTTTGTTCAAATATTTGTTTAAATGTTCGACTGTCGTTGTAGGATAAACAAATAGTCTAATCTTCACCTACGTCCGCACAGCTCGTTATTCCTGCCAAAAACACAATAAATTACGAAAGAAAGAAAGAAAAAAATCACGAACTTTATGGACACACAAACATCTGAAGGTCCGTGAAATTTGTGAAAACAAAGACGCGGTCCAAATATTCAGCATCTAACTGACAGTTGCGGCTATATCAATACGCCAGGTTGCTTGGCAACCGTAAATAGCCTACGGTTATCAGGCTAATGAACTATATTACTTGGCGGAAGAATTGCTCGTTGTTATACTTTCAATAAAACGAACTATTTCTTGAACACTTTATTGCACTGAATCACACACTAAACGCATAGGACCTCTCGCAACTTGTTTAATGGACCTGTCATCTCTTTTCAAACGTATAGAAAGACACTAATAAGCTAATAACTCAACTGAATAAATAAAAGTGTCTTAAAAAGTTAATAATGTAGCAAAACGTCGAGTATCATCAACCTGTATTAGACCTGTGTTCGTCCTGTCATCAAAACCTCACAAACCATGGCCTAGTCTCACCTCCAATCCTAGCACGAGTCTCGTTGCTCCTTAAAGAGGTCAGGAAAATCCTGATCTATATAGTTAAGAGTTAGCAAAGCGGCGTTTAACGTCCAGTGACTATTCTCAGCGTTTTGCCAGGTAACATCAGCGGCGCGTTACACCTGCGCGTCACGTCCGCCATTTTGACCACATTTATGAGGCGCGCAAGATTTCTGCCAGCTCAATTAAAAATAATCGCTGTGTTATTTTTTTCCCCTTCGCCTGTTCCTGCAACATTAATGCTTAAAAGAGAGAAGACATCATCTCTCAAGTGTGTGCCAGCAGTCGGATGGAAATGAACGAGCTGGAAAGAGTGTTTGGTGTCGGGCGCCAGAGAATCATTTGTGTTAGTTTGTCACTGACGGTAAAATCAATTAATAATAACAAAAACACACCCAAGCACCTTCCAATCAATGCAGGAAGAAAAAAACCGTTCGGCCAAAGAAAATTACTTGAAAATCCAAACACGCACAGTTCTGAATAACGTAGATTGTGGCATAAATTATTGGCATAAAGGCCTATATTGCATTTTTCTTGGCTAAATATGTTTAAAATCCATATTCAAGTCACACGGGTAATAAAACGACAAGCTGCGATAGAATAAATAAAGATCTTATTTAAAAGGCCTATTATTTAAACTTTTTTTTTTAAATCAAAAACTTTACCCACTCACCTGATTTTTCTCGGTTAGTTTAAAATCAGCTATTTTGTTTAGATACTCGAGCTTTATAACAATAGCAGCCTACATTTCACTTTGGAAACTTTGGCAGTGATGCACTGGCAAACTTGCACTATAGTTCTATAAAGCAAAGTGTGATCATTACCCTAGTTTTACTGAGCTGGCGCAACAATAAAGAAAAACCATGAAGAAGAAGAAGAAAAACACTGGAAGCCTAAAACACAAACACTCGGGTTGAATAATCCACAAAAGAGTCAGATCTCCGACTGACGATTCAGGAGAGCGCGCGGTTGTCTGCACAAACTGAATATTGATGATTTTTCCTGATGATTCCTCTCGGATGTTTTCTGTTAATACACTCTAAACTATTATCAATTCGGCTATTAAATGTAATGATGCCGATTCCATGCGCGTTTATCAGATTATTTAAAGGAAAGGGGAGAAAATGTTACTGGATAGGCTCCTGCACCAAAGACCAATTCGATTACTGTGCAGCGCTTTAAAAATACCTCTTAACAACTGCAGTGATTAGTCTAGCTTAAATACGATTTTATTATATTCATAAGAAACAGCTTTAAACGAAATGTTAGATAGTAAGCTAATATAATATCCTCCGATAGCAATATCCTCGCAGCAAATAAGATCATGTTAGGAGATACGCGCAACCGGAGGAATCAAACACAGAAACACAAAACGAAATAAAATACATCCGTTTAAATACATAACGCATTTACCTCGCTTTCCAGTGCCAGCACAGCAGAGATATTTAAAACAAATCACTACAAGGCTTTTTTCTTTCTTTCTTTCTTTCCTTTCAAGATCTTATACCATCAAAACATGATTTTATCGTATAAATACGCCTGCATATTTTTAGAAAGCACTCAGCTAGTGGAAACAAACGAGTTATTGTGAAATAAGATATTGTATATTTAAAACTCTTTAATCTGTGAAAAATATCAGAACTATTAAAGTCTTTATATTTTTAGCTTTAGGTAAAATAACTTGCCATCTCCTAGATTAAATATATTCATTTAAAAAATAATAATAATAAAAATAAATAATAATTATTATTATTATTATTAGGCTGGAATCTGAAAAATCCTACATCATAAAAATTATTTCAAAAATTATATTCAAATGAAAATTCAAATATTTGGTGGAGGTTGATTATTTTCCAGATTTAGCCTATAATTCATTAAAGTGATGGCTACCTTTAAACCAATACAAGGTTTTGAAGCACATTCGTTAATTATTAATTACTGAAAATATAAATAATTTTTAATATTTAATCAGTGAATAATTACTTATTGTCCTGTAATATATTTGATGTTGTTTCTGGGTCAATTTTTAGTTTTATTTTCTCTAGCGTGCTGACCATCGGGAAAAGCAGAGAAGCGAGGAGGTTTAATGAGAGAGATGTGGGGTTTTGGGGTTTGTGGGTTGCCCGCTGCGCGTCCGTGACCCTCCCTGCGGATGTGACCCACCGTGACCCTGAAACGCCACAATGAAGACAGACGTGACGGCTGATTCTGCCCTCGTACAGGAGAAAGACACTCTGACAACACAAGAATATAAGAGAAAAAGAGCCTGTTAAAATGATTTTCCATAAGGGGAAGGAGGCAGACAGTGAGAGACGGAGTAAAAATGTGATAAATACCAACATGACAGACGTTGAGGGAGGTGGAGGCCGTGGAGAATCATGTGCTAACACACGCTATCGTGAGGACGCCGGTCCAGACGTGCCAGTGTGCCAGCGTGGACAAAACCATGGCGGTAAAGAGACAGCTGACCCACACACACACACACACGGACATCTATTGTGTCTAACGCTGGACACACTCTCACACACGCGCTCGTGTATAACCTCACACCTCAGAGATGTGGGCCGCGTGTGAACGTGTGTAAGCGTGAGGTTCGAGCAGGTGTGTGTGTGTTGGCACAGGTGAGGCCCGCCCCTCCTCTCGCTGCAGGTCTGTTTTGATTCTGAAAGACAGCCTGAGATGAGTCAGGCGCGAGTGACATCAGCTGCTGTCAGCGCAATCAGAGACACACACCTGCAGATTTAGCTATATCGTGTGAGATCACACACACACAATCTATTTTAGGGCAGTGGCTGTGAAATATGGGAGCCTGGGGCAGGTTGTCACAGTGCATGCCGGTAACATCTAGATCAAAACTGTAAAAAAAAAATCTGTTGCTAACACTTTAATATATAGGTGGTGTTGTTACATTGAAATTATTCATTTATGTACTAAATAATATTCATTAACTATACGGTTAGGTTTAGGATTTGGGTTTGGCTTAGGGTTACTTTCATGCAATTATGCATCATTTATTGTTATTATAATAGCACATACATGTAACTTGTAACAAGGACACATTAAAATAAAGTGTTACCAAAATTTTTTTTTTTTGAGCCCCGCTTTATATTAGGTGGCCTAAACTATGTATCAAAAATAAATACAATGTAGCATATTAATTCTGTTCATGAATATTGTGTTGTAAAACACTTCTATACGGGGTAAGGTTAGGGACAGGTAGGATGGTATGGGGAGGTTTAAGGGTGGGTTAGAGTGTAAAGAATGGGTCAACAGTGTAATTTAATGTAATTACAGATGTAGGGTTTAAATATGAATACAATGTAAAAACAGTAAGTGCAAGATCACCTAATATAAAGTGGGTCCCATTTTTGCTTAATTAATTAAATTAAGTGTCAGAAAATGGACTTTAACTGAAAAGAGGTGTATGTGTTTTCAGCGTACGGTTGTTGTTGTTGTTTTATATATGTATATATACACTACTGTTCAAAAATGTGGGGTCAGTAAGATATTTAATGGTTTTAAAGAGTGCATCAAGGCTGCATTTATTAGATTAAAAATCCAGAAAAAACTGTAATATTGTGAAATATTATTTCAATTAAAAATAAATGTTTTCTGTGTGAATATATTTGAAAATGTAATTTATTCCTGTGATACAAAGCATCATTACTCCAGTGTCACATGATCCTTTCAGAAATCATTCTATCAAATGGCTGCAATATAACAAAGAGTGAAACATTTAAGGGGGTCTGAATACTTTTACACACAAAGAGAGTTAAAAACCCGCTCTTTTCTACATGTGCTGCCCTGTTTGATAATAGTATCAGCACAAGCGGCGTCAGGCGTGAGGACGCACCCAGGCCTGTACAGATCGTGGCTAGCCAGTGATGCATGACGATAGCTGAAGCTGTTTGGTGGTGTTTGCAATTACCCCAGTTTACAAACCAGCACATTACTACGTGTGAAAAATCTGCAAGCAATTTGTGGCAGCAGTGGGAGAGAGAGAGAGAGAGAGAGAGAGAGAGAGAGGAAAGGCACATGTATCCCAGAGGGCCCTGAGAGACTCAAGAGCTGCACGGAACGCACGGCACTCTGGGAGGAACCGCATCGTAGGGGTTAACGCCTGCAAAATATCAACCTGAAATTCATCGGCTAATTTGTCAACACGTTCTCTAGGACTAACAGGAGGAAACGGTTAAGGTGTGCTGCGCTGTGTGACGGATTTACCACCGCTGGAGAAATATTTCTGAAAAAGTCTCTTCTGCTCTTCAAGGCTGTTTTATTCAATCAGAAATACAGGGGAAAAAAATTGAAATATTATTGCAATTTAAAAGAAATGTTTTCTGTCTGGGAATATTTAAAAATATAATTTATTTCTGTGATCAAAGCTGAATTTTTGAAATTGTTACTGCAGTCTTCAGTGTCACATGATCCTTCAGAAATCATCTGATGCTCAAGAATCGTTTATTATTATTATCAATGTTGAAAACAGCTGCGAGGCTTCGTATTTTTGCGGAAACTGATACACTACCGTTTAAAAGTTTGGGTAGTGAGATTGATCGAAAGCGACAGTGAAGACATTTAAAATGTTACAAAAGACTTCTTTCTATTCGTTAAAGAATCCTGAAACTCTCATGGTTTCCATTATGTAGCAAAACATTTTCTTAGCATTGATAATAACAAGAAACATTACTAATAACTGAGCTTCAATAAATCTGAGCAGCACGTCATCACATTAGAGTGATTTCTGAAGAAGCGTGTGACACTGAAGACTGAAGTAATCCAGCACAGGAATAAATGACAGCTGTACTTCAAAGTATTATTGTTTTTGCTGTACAGTACTTTTGAGCAGATAAATGCAGCCTTGGACAGCAGAAAAGAAAGAAAGGTGAAAAGGACACGACAGATTAAATCTACAAAATGTGTTTTTCCAAACATACTACAGTAAAACTGTTATCAAACTGTGATGTCATACATGCCCCATGCTTTTCCTCTTCCGTTTGGCTAACACATAATTGCGCTAAATGCAATGTAAACGATGATGGCTCGCTGATAAAAATCATTACGGCGTAATTTCTTGAGTAGGTGTTGCAGCACAGGATGTAGCTTCGCAAAAACAAACAAGCAGCAACAACAAAAAAAGCCAGGAGCAAGAGATTTCATAAGGAATAATGGATGAAGGATTGCACACCCGAGCTGGTAATGATGTTCCTGCAGCTCTACTGGCAGAGACTAGCGCTAGCAACGCCAAGGTCATGGGTTCAGTTCCCATGAAATGCAGGAGCTGATCAAATATATAGCTTGAATGCACTGTAAGTTGCTTTAGGCGGAGAAGTATCTGCCAAATGCAGAAAATATAATGACAAAATGTTTTTGGAAAGACACCCTCTGTAATTATTCTATGGAAGTAAAAATTTAAGTAAAAAGTAAAAAGTATTTGTTTTCTTATTATAGATAGTAAAAATAAAATAATTTAATTTAATTTAAAATTAAAATAAAATAAAATAAAATAAAATAAAATAAAATAAAATAAAATAAAATTAAATTAAATTAAATTAAATTAAATTAAATTAAATTAAACAAATCCAATGTATTAGAAATGTTATCATAGGTTTTTTTTCTAACAGTCCAATTTTTATAAATGCTAAAAAAGTTATAATTAACAAAAAAAAGCTAAAGTATTAATAGAAATGAATGGGAAAACACTACTGCTAAAAGATCATGATTAAAAAAAGAAAGAAAATCTCTGCTGGTCAAGATCTTTTGATCGTCCAGTTGCATTGTTACTGTAGCATTATCAGAAATCTTGAGCCTACTTAACTTGTGTCTGATTTCGTGGTACCGCAGAGTTATCTGCACGGCTCGATGCACACGACCGGCGCACCACTGATTTCATGTGCGTTGAGAATCAAACCGAGGCTTAGCACTGCTTACGGAGCGTGACAGAGAACACAGGAAACCTTTGGAAACATCATTAGTCCTGCATATCTCTGCTTTTGATAACCAGGCCCAGGCGGACCCTGCAGACCTCTCTTTCTGAGAAGTGGATTTAAAGAGACAGTTCACTAAAGAAACAAATTCTCTCATCATGTACTTTAACTTTCTTTCCTCAGTGGAACATAAAAGAAGATATTTTGAGAAATGTCTATTCAGTGGAAGTCAAAGGGTTCCAATGTTGTTGGCTCTATTAAAAATATATTTAAGCTTGCAATATTTTTTTGAAGTTGTAAAGTAAATTAAAGTAAAAAAAGTAAAAGTAAAAAAAAATAGTTTCTTTGTGTTATAAAATGTACTAAAAAAATTCTGATTTAAAATTTTTTCTACACTCTCTTTTCTTTCTGTCCGGTAAAAGGCATTATTGGATGATGAATGTACATAAAAAAGACTGATCATGTGACTGAAGAATATTTCCACATGTCAAGGCTGTTAGTTTAGTTTGTTTTTGTTTTGTTTTGGAAGAAATTAATATTTTTATTCATTAAAGATACATTAAATTCATCAAAAACAGCAGCATACAAAAAAAAAAAAAAATATATATATATATATATATATATATATAATTATTATTATTATTACTATTATTTTATTTTTTATAAATGCTTTTTTATACTATTTATCCTGGGAAAAAAAATATGGTTTACACAATTTTTTTTTTTTTTTAAATGTATTCAGAAAAGATAATAATAATAATAATAAAAAATAACTTATATAAAAACAGTAAGAAATGTTTCTTGAGCAGCAATCATCTGCATTAGGATTATGCTGAAAATTTAGTTTTCATCACACGGATAAATTACATTTCAAAAATATATACAAATTCAACAGAGTTATTTGAAACTGCAATAATATTGCACTGTTTTACTATACTTTTAGTCCAATAAATAGAGCCTTTTAAAACCATCATAAAAACAAAATAGCTACCAACCCCAAACTTCTGTAATGCAAAAGCACATGTGCAGTTTTGCCCTTAAATAGCGACATGCACATCAGAAAATGTCATCCGGCTCAGAAAAACGCCTAAAGCCTTCGTTCGCCAACCGTCACCTTACAGGCCGGATCTATGACATCATCCAGCTGCGCCGGCTCGGTGGTGTCCCGGCTGTGAGCGAGTCGAGCCGAAGCCACGGCTCTCTGCCTTGATTAAAACCCTCTGATTGGTTGGCAGAGAGACGTTGCATGCAAATGGATTAGTCAGCATGCCAAAGCTGTGCCCAGAATGAACCCAGAATGAAGGAGATTACCCAGAAACTGTTTTCAATAGTTTTAGCATCACGTATTAGACTGAATACGTCGATAAATTGATTGCCGTGGACGTGGAATCGCGGCGAAGTAAATAAGCACACCCTGACACAGTTCAGACACACGGAGCGGGACCCTGAAACGGGAGCAGATGCCCCTGCGAACGCACACACGCACAAACTCACACTCACTACAGTTGCCGAGTGTTGAACGCTTCGCAATCAAAGAAATAAAGGGGCAATCTAGCACACAAACAAGAGATTCCCCATCACCGCTGCCAACAAACCGGGCCCTCCTCTCGCAGAACAAGGGATGCACTATTGACTAAATCCCCCTCCCCTCCTCGCTCTTTCTCTCTCTACTATTTTTCTCTCTTCAGTCGCCCCTCTGCCAGTCTGCGAGGCGTGGTGCCAACGCTTTCCACCGCCGGGCACTTTGCCCTGCCCTTTATGCAAATGCTTTACTGCCATCCCCAAATCACAACCCCTACTGTCTCCTTTCTGCTAGATCTGTGCCACTCTGTCTGTCATTTTAAGCAGTCTTGCGTTGTCTCTGTTTAACACCTTCTGGATCTGCGCGCATGTCACTTTAAAAAAAAGAAAGAATACGCAACCTGAATATAAAATGTCGAAAATCTGGATTGAATATCTTGTTTTTGTATTTTAAATGTCACTTTCTGCGCTGCTGAAAGGAATTGGAAAAGGTAATGAATAGCAAACAGGTTTTCCAAATGCTCCCTCCTCTGCCATTGGTCGGGCAGACAGGTAGTCCCGCCCCCAAACTTCCACTATTGGTTGAGAGAATGTCGCTGTGTTACACTGTAAATTTTACATTTTATTAAGTTGACTCAATTTGTTCATTCAACTTAATATTTTACGTTTTCACTCTCTCAACTAGTTCGTAAGTTGACAAAACTAGCAATTTGATCCCCAATTTATCAATAAAAAAAGTGTTGAATCAACGTAATAATGATATGACGTTCTTAACATCACTTATGGCGAGATCTTGTGAAGACTTGCAGAAAGAGGACAATCATAACTGAATGCTGGATGAGATGTTCAAATAATGTTTCTGGAGAGTCAACTTAATCATGTAACATTATAGTATTTATTACTTTTAATATATTAATTTATTATTAGCTTATATTTTCAGTTTTCAGTCCAAGTTATGTTCCTCAACATTAGTTAACTAACATTACCAAAGAGCAAATATATTATTTACAGTATTTATAATCTTTGTTAAACTTATTAATACAAACACTTTTCATTACTAAGTCATGTTAGATTAGGTCCATTTGATAATATTAACAAGTTTTATCACAGTATTAGGTTAAAATATGTTAAAAATGAACAAACTAGGATTAATAAATTATTTAGAAGTATTTTTCCTTAATAAATGTAAACTAATGTTAAAAAAAAAAAAACTTTTGTTTGCTACTTTTAATTTATGTGTATTTTAGTTCTCCAATGTCAGTTTAGTACCTGACAGGGCAGCATTTCTAAATTTAGCTAGAAATGTCTACGTTTTTCCATCTAATATTTTATTTTAGCTTTATTTAAGTTAATAAAAACTATTTTCAATAGTTGTAGTTTAGGTTTTAGTTATTATTTAGTTAGGTTTTAGATATTGTAACATTAAAAACCCTTTGTTGTTTGCTTAGTATGATGCATTTATGAGTGAAATAAGATATTTTATAAGAACCAAATGTAAGAAAGGACTGGATTTTGTCCATCAGGATTGATTGGATGGTGATAAAAGCGGGTAAATTAGTGTGATCATGTCATGGAAAAAAAATGTTCTTGCTTTTTTGAAACAAAAGACTTCGCTGTACTATGTAGACAAGCTCTAATGTTCGGTCAAACTAGTATTAAGAGCCAAATTATGACAAACCTTGATAAGAATTGGAGTTCATGGGGAAAATCGGGGTATTGATATGTGTGAGAAGCAAAAGAGGGACAGACGAAAGGAGAAAGTCCTAAATAAAGGCCAATAGACACTTCCTCTGCATTCATCCTTATACAAGCAAAATAGACCTGTGCCAACACACACACACCACAGGAAACCACATACACACCTGAGCTATTAAACATCAATCTATCTACCTATCATCTATATTTTCATTTACAAGTGTAGTGGTAGTCATAAAGGAATAAAAAGCCATACAGAAGGGTTTCTCTATTAAGGTCTGACACCAAGAAGAGAAAAGTGTAAACGCTGAGGTCAGGCTTGAGTGAGAGATTTCAGTAACTTAAACACTCTCTTCCTAGCGGTAAATATGACTGCCCACATCCCTTTCCCCTTTTCCTGTCGAAACTTCATCCTGTTGAATTAATAAAGTTACAGCAACTGCAGCTCTCCAGGAAAGCAGCGGGCTGACGACAGACAGCGGTGGGAGGTAAACAAAACAAAGGGACCGACAAACGTGAGAACTCACAGTGCTAATCTCATGCATGAAGTCAGAGATCGCTGGAAGGTCGGACAAAACTAAATAAGCACAGATGACCACATTTCAAAGGTTGTGACCTGGATTAAGTTTCAGGCCACAACCTACAATTGAAGCAACAATATGAATGTATTTTCATCTAAACTATTTCAAAAGATTAAAATCGATTTATATATAAATACTTATGTTCATATTTTTATCAGTTGATTCATTCTTTAATATTAGATCTTTAGACTAAAAAGCAATAAAGTAACTCACTGAATGTTTTTTATACATTATTAAAACTGCTAAACGATTAATCGTGATTAATCAAATTCAAAATAAAAAAATGCTTACATGCTAAAATTGTTTATATACTGTGTATATATACAGTGTATATATATATATATATATAAATATTTGTGTGTGTACACTGGCATGTACTTTATATATATATATATATATATATATATCAATATTTTTTTTTATATTAAATCGAACATATTTTCTTAAATATATACATGTATGTGTGTGTATTAAATATACACATTACACACACATATGTAAACATAACTTTATTTATAATCATAATTACTATATTATACAAACAAATAGGAATAAGAATAAGAAAAATAGTATAAATAAATATTAGATGATATTATTTTTCATTTATTATTATTATTATTTTTTATATAAATGCAATGCATATTAGTTACTGGAAATGTAAAAAAAAAAAGTTATCAGTATTGCCGTGAAAGAAAAAAAATCAGTCGAATAATATCAAGTTTGGCGGGAAATACCAACAGAGTGAAATGAATAAAGCCATGGATCAAGACTTGGTAACAGAGTCTCTCTCTCTTGCTTTCTAGAGGGGCGTAATTGGGTTACGGAGCACAACCGCACCATTGTTTTTACAGTGGATGGATTGTACCAGCGACATGCCATTCTCACAACAAACGTATTTGAAGGCCGAAGGCATCTCGTTTGTTTGGCCGTTGCTGCTCTTGCGCCTCTTACTTTACTAAGATCTTACAGGAGGAAGATGTTTGTAAAGAGCCCCTGATGTATTACGTGTATGATGTATTTGTATACTTTCCAGATCAAAGCCAAATGTAATACCATCAACTAACAATGCTGTGCATAAACGTCTCGTGTTAGAACCCAAACGAACACGCAGTGCTCTAGCGAATGCTAACCGGCTGCGTCTCATTAGCGGGAAACCGGCACTCTACGACTGAACTGCAGCGATGTTTGACCTGATCGGGTTTCCTTCAGGGTTGCTGCAGCTCATTTCAAATGTTGCTGGAGATTTCTCACACAGGACTTTCATGCGAGCTCGTAGCTGCACTTGATCTGTGGCTTGTGGTTTCTGTGGAAAGGGCCTGTTTTCTGAGCCATGTGCATTCGTTCTTCTGCTTTCACATATGGCTCCTATTCTACATATATTTGTCAAAGAAGCTGGGTGGAGAGCACCGCCCAAACACACTACAGCAGCACACATAAACTAGAGCTGTACATTTCCTGAAGAATATGTGAGAGATGCTTGGGAAAAAGTTGCACTCTCATGTGAGTGTTATGGGGCTTACACAGTTGCTAGGGCATTCTGTATGGTTGCTAGGGCATTTTTAGGGAATAATAATGTTTTTGGTGGTTAACGTGCCATTGTTAAGTAGTTGCTAGAATGTTCTAAATGGTTGCTACGGTGTTGCTAGAATGTTTTTGATGGTTGCTAGGTGATTGCTAAAGTGTTCTGGTGGTTGCTATGGTATTCTTAAGTAGATGCTAGAATGGTCAAGGTGGTTGTTAATATGTTGCAAATGGTTTCTAGGTTGTTGCCTGTTCTGGGTGATTACTAAGGTGTTGTTAGGTAGTTGCTAGAATGTTCTATGCTGCTGTAAAATGTTTTAAGTGGTTGCTAGGGTGGTAGGTGTTTTGACAGGTTACTACGGTGTTGCTAGAATGTTCTTGGTGGTTGCTAGGTGATTACTAAAGTGTTCTGGTGGTTACTATGGCTTTCTTAAGTAGATGTTAGAATGGTCAAGATGGTTGTTAAAATGTTGCCAATGGTTTCTAGGGTGTTTCCTCTTCTGGGTGGTTACTAAGGTGTTGTTATGCAGTTGCTAGAATGTCCTATGTTGCTGTAAAATGTTCTAAATGGTTGCCAGGGTGTTGATTGTTCTGACTGGTTACTATGGTGTTCCTAGAATGTTCTTGGTGGTTACTAGGCGTTCTTAGGTAGTTGCTAGTATGGATGGTTACTAAGGTGTTGTTAGGTAGTTGTGGGTTCTATATGGCTG
The DNA here is from genome assembly GCA_032357445.1 of Enteromius radiatus. Taxonomy (NCBI): domain Eukaryota; kingdom Metazoa; phylum Chordata; class Actinopteri; order Cypriniformes; family Cyprinidae; genus Enteromius; species Enteromius radiatus. Next base: position 2,493,010 of record JAUCMS010000062.1, read on the forward strand.
TAAAATGGTTGCTAGGGTGTTGATTGTTCTGATTACTATGGCGTTGCTAGAATGTTCTTTGTGGTTGCTAGGTGATTGCTAAATTTTTTGATGGTTCCTAGGCATTCTTAGGTAGTTGCAAGTACTTGATATAATGTTCTGCTATAAAGTGATTGCTATCGTGTTATTGGTTGTTGCTATGCAAGTAGTTACTAGAATGGTATTAGATTAGTTGAAATATTCTGAGTGGTAACGATGATATTGTTAGAATTCTCTAGGTGGTTGTAAAATGTTCTGATTGGTTTCTAGGGTGTTGCTGTAATGTTCTACGTGGTTCCTAGGTGAATATTAAGGTGAATATTGCTAGTTACTAGAATGTTCTAGTTTTCTGAATGGTTGCTAGGGTTAGGGTGATTGTTGCTGGGTGTTTAATGTGGTGTTCCTAAGACGTTGTTAAAGTGTTTTAGGTGGTAACCTAGGTGTTGCTAGGTAGATGCTAGGATGCTTACCAATGAAAGTCAAACGAGCCTAAAAGTTTACAGATATGGCTCAGTTGCTCATATGATTTTTTTGATCACTGGCCAGATGAAAAAGAAACATTCAAACCAATGGAAAAGTAACTTCACACTTCACTTCAACAAAACATACAATCAGTCATGTCTGGAGCACAAACGGTGCAGGACAACACACACACACACACACACACAGAGGTTTGTTTAAATTCAACTACACACATAAAGAAAAGCACCCAGTTGGAATAACATCATCTCCTAGTTCAGGTCAAACGAGGATACGATAACCTTAGAAATCCTAAAATGTCTGCTGTTTGCAGTTCTCGGATCATTTTATATGTCGTCTTGGGGTTAATTCGACCGCACACTTGGCCACGGGACTTGAGCGAAAGGGTCCAAATGACTTCCTGGCTTCTGCGAGGCTGGCAGAGCTCCGGCCAATGCCGTTCTAACTTTAGTATGGAAATAAAAAAATGACATATGAAAGCAAACACAAGCGAATGTAAGGAAGGAGATATGGAACTTTTCTTGGACGGCCCGTCCTCTCTTTGTTTGTGTAAGTCACGGCACATGGTAAATATCATTCCGCATTACGCCGCCGCACGATTTGTATTTGGTTTGTATTTTTCTTGAAACCGCCCAAAGCCCGCCGGGAAGACGGGTGAGCCGAGGTGAGGTTACTGCTGGTTCCCAAGAGCCTCTTCCCACTAAATTTTTAAGACAAAACAGGGAAAATGCCACAAAGTACGGTCATATGAGAAAGACATTGTTCTTAAAGAGATGAACCAAAACAGGGATAAAAACAGCTGGACATCTGGTTATCTTTGAGGGAAACGATCGGCTGGGGAACGGAGTGTTTTTACCTGAGCTGTTTGAAGCGTGGAGCCGTGATTAGTCTAACACACACACTCCATCGCCGACAGGGAGCCACAAATGCGATATCATGAGCTAACTTGAGCTCAGTCCATATCCTATTCCAGATGATATGTGGAGGGACGTTAAACGAATCTGTCCCAGAGCAGCTCATTAACAAATGTGCACCAAACTATAAAGTCTGTTTTTCTTTTGGGTGCATTACACACACAACACTATGTACACAAATGCAAATGCTACTAACTACGCAAGCTCAATTTCATACGATATTGAAATCTTAAATGCATTAAATGCTGCATTCTCAGCTCAACTGCTGCACCTGCTGAAGCAAACAGGATGCAAAATTGCAATTTTATTGTACAAATGTAAAGAAGTAGAATTAAAGGGATAGTTTATCATTTTACAGTTGAACCACTGATGTCACATAGACTATTTTAACAAAGTGCTTACTTGCTGTCTGGGCTTTGAACGTGGTAGTTGTGTTACAGTCTATGCAGGGTCAGAAAGCCAATCAAAAACATACTTTGTAATATATAAAATAAATAAAGTTTTAGTCTACTGCAATTTTGGACGAGTCTTAACTTTAATAAAGAATATCTCTTAAGACTTTAGTCTCTGAAACGTACATATCTTACATATGCACGAACAGTTCGTAACATCATATGATCCTTTTAATACCATTAAATTGATAAACTTTTGTGAACCAGGGTGGAAGAACACTTTATTTCCCAGAAGGAATCATCTGTGTTCAATTTCAGTTCTTTTTTCTGATTCAAATTCAGCTTACTGTGAGATGCGGCCAGTTCAATTCAATCTCACTCTGTTTAATTCCCAGTCGTGCAGCTTGTGTTTTTAATGTAGAGGGCTTCATTTAATTTCGGCTCAACTAATGCGAGCCATTTTCAACATAGAAGCAAACTACTATCCAGAAATTACAGCTAAACTTGCGTGGAAGGAGGCAGCACGGATTTCAGTCGTAAGACGCTTCTGCAAAACTCGGGACAGATGATTAACCGTTTGGTAGAGCCGCACAATGTCATAGTGGTGCAGGGCGGCAACTTTCATTGCGTTTATTCTACCCTACATAGGGCCTGTCAGAAAAAGCCCTGCAGCCTGTGGCCTGCTACCACTGCCAGCAGACGCTCACAGGAATCCTGTCCGCGCAAACACACACACACACACACACCCTCCCTCGCTCGCTCTGTTTGCTCACAGCTGCCGGGCCTCCTCAGGGTTCATGCGAGGTAAAGATATGCTATATTATGCAACCGTGTATAGATTTTCCACCGCTGGAGGTTGGCCAACTTCCTGCTCGCTCAGAGATGGGCGACGAGAGCTGCCGCGCTTTGTTCCCGCCAGCAACAGGCAGCGATTCCTTGCAGGACTGGTTGGCTAAACAGCGCGGCGGGCCATGCCATGTGGCCACGAGTAACACTTCACACACGGTTGTTTACGATCTGCCGTCGTTCCTCGCTGCTGCTTTCTGTTTTCACGCAGCTCGGAAACATTCGCGCGCAGATCGTTCGGGTTGCCGCGCAGCCACTTTTGACAGATTCTGGAAAAGAAAAAAAAAAAAAAAAAAGAGAGAGAGAGAGAGAGAGACGCAGCTTTCCTCTTGCACATCCACACCCACCAACCCCCAAGACAGGAAAAGCGTCTCTGGCTGCACGGTTAACTCATGAGAGAAATACCTTGAGGTAAAATGTGCGGAACATTTCACTGTGAACCCATTTATGTTTTAGTTAATGATTTTTTGGGGCTCAATAATCTTATCTGGATGGGAGTTTGTGACTGAGGCTCGTCAGAGGTCACAAACTTACTTTCTGAACCTCTTTGCACCAAACTGCTTTTTTTTACTGCGTTTATGCAAATTTATAAGAAAGCCCGTTTCTACCTCCGACTAAAAAAAAAACAAAAAAACTAAAAAAGTGACTTTATATTCTTTGACTTCTTTTAATTTCTTACAATTGCAACCTTATTTCTTGTCATTTTTACATTTTATCTCATAATTGCAATTTTTCACTATATAGACTTTTTTTTCAATTGCAGCATAATTTCTCACATTTTGACACTGATACTTGAATTGAGACTATTTTTTTTATAAAAGTGATTTAATTTCTTACAATTGTAACTTACTGTTACTTCCTATCTCATATTTCTAACAGAATTTCTCATAATTTAGAGTAATTCTTTCAATTGCAACTGTATTTCTCACATTGAGACTTTATTTTTTTTATAAAAGCAATTTTATTTCTCAAAATTGTAACTTACTGTGACTTCTATCTCATATTAGTAATGCAATTTCTCGCAATTTAGATTATAATTATTTTAAATGCAACTCACTTCTCACATTAAGATGTAAATATAATTTCCTACAAGTTTAACTTAATTTATTGTAACTGCAACTATTTTTACTATTGTACAACAAACCTAATTTCTTGTTATTGTGACTTTTTATCAGTTGACATTTTATTTCTCACAGTAGTGACTTTGGATTAGAATGTTGAGGTGGAAAAAGACTTCCATCTTATCTCAGATGTTTCTTTTACAATTCCATGGAAGAAAATGTGGACACAAATGAGACAATTGCTTACATCTACAATCAATTTTCAAGTAAATGAATGACATTGATGTGAAAAGCATAAATGTGAGATTCTAGAAAATCCACGTGGGAGTACTGGGATCTTATTCTTGGAAATAAATATCTGAGAAGCAGGAGACATAAAAAAGTCATCTTGATATGAAATGTCATTCGCAACTCATTTTTCTTCCCTTATTTGACATTCGGCGAGAAAACATGAAAGACAGGATTTCACTGGAAAAGATTGAACAATAAAGAGTTAGAGTTGCATACTACAGTAAGTGACTGAGAGGGCTGAATATGTTTTGTAACGTCAGCCAAAAAAGGAAAGCCATTTCATAGGGAGAGCACGTTATTACATTTTGATGAAAGATTTTGATTTGAATTATGTGCTGCAATGAATCATGCACAAAAAACACAGGAATGTGCATTAAAAAGGTAAATAGGGTCAGGTTTTAATTGCGTGATAAATTAAATCACATTGCCGTGTAGGAAAAACATTAAGATACAAACTCTCATTTGGGATTTTTCTTCTTATTCCCAGTGCACATAAAAAAAATCTGGAACTCTTCAGGAAATCTATATCAGCTCCAGCCAATCCTATTCCATGACAACGTAAACAATAAACAGCCAATCACAGCTGTCGCTGCCGGGAAGGTGGGCGTGGCCAGGTTGAGAGGACGTGCTAATGTGATGCAGGTTGACTGTCAGAGGTTGTGGAGGCCATATGGGTTAAGAGTCAGGCGAGGATCCGGCACACATGGCAGCGGTTTCCGGTCGTGATATGTGCAGTCGCCACCAGATTGACACGGATGAGCAAAGAATGCACACCTGCGTCTCAGGCGCTTAAGTGTGTGCAGGTGCGGGCTACGCACACGTGTGCGTGTCTGTCCAAATGCATTATGCATGAGGGTGGAGTGTTTTAAATTTGTGTTGTTCATTGACAAAAAGATGCAAAATAGAGGAAGGAAGCTAAGAGAAACAATGGGAGTGGAGTTATATAATGTGCAATGGTGGAAACGTGTCTACCGGAGCTGTGCATAATTCACAATGCTTTTTAAATTTCAATCGAATTAGATTTTAGCAATTATCTGAACTTCAATTGGGGTAGCAAATAGGATGCAGAATTGCAACTTCTAAAGTAGAATTTTTATAGATAGACAGACAGATAGAAAATAGGTTGTTTAATATAAAATAGATAGCGCAGAGTTTTGACAAGTGTGCACAGTCTATATTAGGATCAGTGCATTTGAGAACTGCGTCACGCTTTTATAGCGTCCCTCAACAGGGTCATATGGCCTTGACCTCCGGCTGCGTCTCATAATAAGCATGCCGGTCTTAAATGTCTAAGGCGTTTGATCCGTCCCGCTGTGGTCCGTCATGGAGTGGCACTTTAACAAAAACAAAGTAAAACAAAGAGAAACTGATCTGCTCAGACAGAGATGGAACCAATGGAGCGCACAGCCAGAGCGGGAAATTTTGCCTAGCAACACCGCGAACCCAACCCATGCCAACGCTGGCATAGCCATCCGACGCAACCCATAAATCCAGCAAACCCCTCGCAAGGGAGTCCGAAATGCACACCATCCTACACTCACACAAATATAAATATATATCTCACAACGACGCCATAGAGAAAACAGTTTTGGAACCTTGAAAGGAACAACAAGCCAAGTGAACCGTTCTCAGAAGAACCATTTTCTTTCTTAGAACATTCAAACATTCTAAAATCGGAAGGTTTTACGAATGTTAAAAATAACCTTTATTTTTATGAATTTAGACGGTTTCCGTCGCAAATGGATCTTGCGCATATACGCACTGCACAATGCTAGATAGCGATCGCTCGATCTTCATGCCAAGCCCTCAAACAGCTGCTACGGGAACCCTTTCGTCTCGTTTGATGGACTGAAGCCTTCTCTATTTCCAAAAAGGTGGTTTTGATCGGCTCCGACCTTAAGTTAGCCGACCGTACAAAACCTACGTTTCACGGCTTATGTATATGCGAGCTAAATTATGTAATTTGCGCTCGAGTGTGTGTCCCGTTGCCATCGCAACTGCACAACATATCAGCAAGCACAGAGCCACAGCCGAGCTACGGGCACTGCCAGGCCGCTGCCAAGGCCTAATCCATGCCAGGAGTGACATGAGCGAAGGGAAAGGGAGGAGGACACACACACACACACACACACACACATACACACACACTGGATATCCTCCTATTCTTTTGGCTGGAGACTCCCATGGCAATGGCAGTAGGAATCCATTCTCCACGGATACTGGGACAGCTGTGCAGATAGTAGATGAGAGCCGATTGGTTTGGGCCTTTTCTGCATTAAAGCTTAAGATAAAAACTAGGTAGTTTATTCTAGGCCGTCCAGGTCCGTGCCAGCACGCATTTGATCATCAGGCTGGCTTTGTGTTTCCCACCACCTAATATAGTGTACGGCAGAATAAAACAGCTCTTTGACACATTTACTACGTCCATTATGGACTGAAAATTTCCTCCGGTGTTTGTCTCTCTATAAACCCTGACGTGCTCGTTTGAAGGCTCTTTGTGCATAAAAACCAGCAAGGAAATGACTTCGGAAAACACTTCTGCATGAGTTGAGAGAGTATGTGATAAGTGGCAATAACTCCAGAGGGGTATACAATGAAATTTTTTCCCTATTTTCCTAGTTCTTAATTTTTTTTTTTTACTTTTTTTTTAGATTTCTGATCTCAGAAACCCTAATATATTCATGATCATCAATATTTACAAAGCAAAAATCCTCAAAAACTAAATAAGGCAATATATTTAGGGGAGCAAAGCTAAAAGTTTAAGTCTTCTGCAGTCATGTGATAGATGTTTTGCAGAGAATGGTCTTTTCTATCAAAGCTCTAAACCTCATTTGCATTTAAAGATTTTGAATAGACATTTTCCTGCAACTTTGACTTTTAAGATCCTGATTTTGCCCCTTTTTTTTGACAGACTGTGTTATTTGCTTTCGTTCTCTCTTCTTTTTGTGCAGCTAAAACAGTCAGCTAAACCTCCTTTTATGTAAAAGGTAAGCCAAAATGTAGTTGATGACTAAATTATTCATTTATTTAAAAAAAAAAATTGTATTCATTAATTAATTTTAATGAATACATTTAAAGGCATAGAGAAAAAAAAACTTTAATCCAAAAGGAGCATGGAAAAGGGTCATGATGAATTAAAAAACTGTATAAAAAACATGGTAAGTGCACCTCGGGGAACTGAATACGATATGATCCTGCAGTCTCTATGGAATGTCTTTGTTAGTGGTCTTTTATTATTGTTGACCGTACGGCGGGTGAACGGGAGCTTTGACGCTCGGCTAGGGGACACGGCTGACGCCCCGTGAGAATGAATAAGTAAAAGGAACAGAGCGTCCCTGTGCCCGTCTGGCATTGTATCCACCCCGACTCTGTGCCATGAAACCAGCTCGACTCAGTGCCACTGGACACCATTTGGTCAAACGCGGGACTCTGGTTTCACCGGCAGACTGCCTATCACATGAGCGCACAATACCGCCACGGCCCTCTGAAGTGAAACGCTAGATCAACTAGTTGTCCTCTTCAGACCTCACTCCCGTGATCCACCGGAGAATTTCAACGGCGAAACTAAATCTTTGATCAACGAAGCGCAATTTAATAATATATCATTATTCAAGTGGAAATCACTGTAAATAACTGGGCAATTATCACTCAGATATTGCAAATAACTTGCAAAACATATTTATACTAAAGATTTTTATATTCCACAATTAATTAAAGAAATGGCAAGTAACACATTAATGTATAACTTATATTGTTTTATTATTTATATATTAATTTATTTATTGCAGTGTAATCAAGGGTCCAGCACTGCAAAATTATATAATTAATCGGAAAAAAAATAAATAAATATATATATATATATATATATATATATAATTATATTAGAGCTGTCAAACGATTAATCACATCCAAAATAAAAGTTTTTCTTTCCATAATATATTTGTATATACTGTGTATCTTTATTAAGTATATATAAATACAAACACATGCATGTATATATTTAATGAAAATATGTTATGTTTACATATTAAATATATTTAGATATAATATCAAATATAAGAAAATAAATATATAAATGCATTTTCAATATATATATATACTGTACGTGTGTGTTTTAATATAAACAGAATAAATAAACACAGCATAAATGCATATATTATGTAAATAAAAACTTTTATTTTGGATGCAATTAATCGCGATTAATCGTTTGACAGCTCTAAATTATATATTATATAATTATATATATATATATATATATATTTAATTTTTTCCCCACATCAGGATAATTGAAAATGAACTACTCAAGACAAAAGTATGATTTAAAAAACTAAATAATTTTAAAAAATGGAAGACATAGTGACCTGTAATGTTCAAATGGTAATACCAGTTTATTAAATGATTATCATATTATTATTAATACGGTATTTGCATGCTTCTGCAAAATGCAATTATTTGTTTCTGCACTTATGTGCAGAATATTTCCTTAAAGAATAGTAAAATATCCAAATAAAATCATGCTAATATTTATTTTTCCTAAAAGTGATTGTGTATTTAAAAAGTCTCTGTGTCTTATAAAGGCTAAGAACGTAAAGGACAGCTGGCCCCTAACGGTGGTCCTGCAATGGTCCCTAATCCTGCGATAAAACCACTTGAGCTTTAGAATTAGAAAAAGAAGGACAAGCGAACAAGAAAGAATTCAAGCTTATAGACACAGTTGAGACATGTGAGTGAATCAGAAAGGCGATAAAGGTGTAAAAATCTGCAATATTCCTCAGACTGATTTTAATCCACAGAGCAGCTGTTCCAACTCATTTTCCAGGCCTGGGGAGCGAGCGAGCTAAACCGGAGCATCTAGAGCGTCTCTAGAGTGACTAAGTCAGGTTTGGGAGAAAGTTAAGCCTGTCATGGCTGAACGGCCTCATCCATCTCAAACAAGATTGTTAGCGGGCCGAATATGTGCAGATATTCTTCGCTACTGATTAAAGTTTTCTGAAGCGAGATACAAACGGTTTCTCTTCAGCGCCGTGAAATTCAGATCCAGGTTTTTTTTTTGTAAGATGCATAACGGTCATAAAACTGGCTGCTAATCAAATCCTCAGGATTCATGAAAGTCACATCTGCTAGTCTTAGGGACTGATTAATTAAAAGTTGATTGAAGTGAAGTTGCAAGTTAATTGAAGTGAAGTATTATGAGTTTCTTCAAACCAAGTGGAACGACAATAATTGGTTTCAGAAACAATATTATGTTAAAATTATTTTGAAATGTCCAAATTAATACTTTGCTTGATTTGGCCATTTTGTGATTATCTGTTTACTTACCTACCTATTTATTTTATTGCATTATTTATTTATTTTTTCTTGGCTAAAAAAATGTGATTAAAAATAAATTTTTCAATTCAGAAAAAACAAACAAATACATAACTCATCAACACATCCATAAATAACAGTAAAGTTGTGAAATATTATAACAACATTTTCTACTTGACTATATTCTAAAATGGAATTTATTTCTGCGACGCAAAGCTGAATTTTCAGGAGCAACGTAATACTTAAGCAACTTAATAATTCCAAACTTTTGACCACAGGTATATATATATATTTATTTTAGTGTGTAAAACTGTATTCAAACCACTCTGTCTGCTGTGCAGCGTACTCTTGACTGAGGTCGAATGTTTCTGAATTCAGATCCTGAAATATCCAGGAGTGCTAATGACTGAGTGTGAGCCGCACATCCACCCAGGCTTAAAACAGGCAGGTGTGACCCTGCAGCTGTATGTGATAATCTCTCTCTCTCCTTAATTATACAAAACACAAGTACATAATTAGATATCATTTTTGATGTCGACCCTCATTTTCGGCACGAAGCAAATGAATTTAATTCAAAGTGACCGGTAACATTTCTTTACCGAATAAAAGGAAACTCATTACATACATTTAAATAAAAAAAGTTTAAAAAAATAAATAGATTTTCATTTACATGGATAGCATTTTTCCACAGATGTGACATAAGTGCTATTTCTGCCATCTTAAACAAAGTAATATCCCTGCTTGCCATTTGTTTCAAGTATCTCCAGATCTTGAGCAGCATCTGGTCCACCTGATCTATAACCAGTGCATTTCTCCATGCCGTATTACGCAGAAGTCCCAAAACTCCTCACGGCAATTGTTCACTCAGTAAAAGCTTTGTTCAGTAACTCATTCCACCTTTTTTTTATTTACATTCAATATCATTAATGACCTTCTAGGCCTGCTTTAATTATTCACAGCCACCAAACAAGCCAAAATGTAAATCTATTCGTCAGACGTGAAGCTACGAAATTCAAGCGCAAACCCAAAGACCCGCTCTCTCTCTTTCCTCTCACAGCAAAAACACTCCACATATCCAAATCGACCTTCACATTTATTAAAATACTGATAGAAGTAGTAGAGAGAGATAGAATTAAATGGATTTTCTATTAAATGAACACCACATAGTTTAATATAAAACCTTTATAATGGTTAAAAACACAATAATTAATTAATTATTATGTAATAAATATTTACAAAATAATGATAAATCAAATCATATGTTATTTTATTTAAGAAAATAATAACTTTAAACACATAATACAGTAAATAAATGACAAAATGTCACTTTCTCTGCTCTAAAGCCTTTAATCGAGCCAATAAAAGCTTGAAGTCATCCAGAAATATAATAATAATAATAATATTGCATATTTGCTTTTCCAGTTGCGACTGACCCAGTGCCGCTGTTTTCTCTGGAATGGACACAGGTATGATTCAGTGCAATATAAACAGGAAAATATGTCAATTTCAGACCCAGGAGATAAATCTGTTGCAGTCCGCATGCTAAGAAACCACCTAACACTACAGTACCATTTACAGGCTGTGCATAAACGTGCATTTACACTCAAAAGAGTACTGATATACATTTTTAGACGTCCTGTTCATGTCCATTAAATCACAGAATAATTTGTTGTTTAAAATTGAAGTACCGCTTCGATCAATTAAGGAGCACGGCTGTGCACAGTAACTATTGTACTTTAAATGGGAAACAGGCCGGTGCTTGCTCGCCCAAAGAAAAACACACGCTCCCTGGTTCTGTGAGCGTGCGGCGGGGGCATGGAAGTAAAATTGTTTTAATAGAACCACTGTAAAACTCAGGAATGAATTACACATGACACACGCAGCGCAAGCCAACTGTCCGCCTTGGCAGAAATATAAACAACTGCAGCGTATGACAGAGAGACTGCGCTAACTCACACAGGACAAGCTCAGGAACAATCGGGAATTAGTGCCAGCTATATCACTGAAGACAAAGAATCTCTAGAAACCAGGGAAAATAGCTGTCAGCCCCGTTCAGCTCCGCACTAACGACTGGAAGTTTAGAAACACACGTAAACGAATGAACATTTCTCTCGGTTTCTGATATGATTGAAATGGCGGATCTGAAAACAGCATGTTAGCTGTGTGTGTGTGTATTTTATGTAAGAGCATGCACAAAAACAGAACAGACTGTATATATATATATATATAGTAACATAAAAATATCATATAATCAAATTAATATATTTTGTAAAAGTTTGAGATCTTAAAAAAATATTTATAGCAAACTTTATCATGCTAGAGAAAACAAAAAGTGACCCTGAAACAGTTGACTGCTCCATTTGATGTGATATGAACAGAATGAACATTTATGCATAAACAATTTACTCTATATAATGCAGATTTAAAAAAAAAATATAAAAATCTCAGAAACTTTGCACTGCTGTAAAACAACTAATAAACTACAATAAATTTCTGCAAATAATTTCCTATAAAAATTTGATGAATTAACAATGTTAGGCATACATTTGCAACACTTCAAGAAACTATAACTTATGCATAAACAGACGTTTTCAGATTACATCAGAGATCATGCACATTTTACACTTTCGTACACATTTAATCAACCCCAGAATGTCTCCAACGACCCCAAAGCCTTACAAAAATACATTTGTCATGTAAAAATGTTTAAAAAAGCACAATATGCACAAGCGCTCGTGTGTTTAGATCAGAAAAGCTGGCGAACTGGTATTTAGGGACAATGCTGGCGACCTTTGACATTTCCCAAAAAAAAAAAAAAATCATAGGGCGAACCGATCAAGTTCAAGACTCACAGCAACAGCGTTAAACACTGGACTTTCCAAAACCCGCGCGTCTTACAATTGCTCCAAGTGACGCTATTCAGAATGGGACGAAGAGAGAGGGAGAAAAAAACCCGACACGAAGCGCTAAACTCGCAGTTCGAGATCTATCTATACATATCCACTCCTCCTCCCCGGCGCTCCTTTTATATTAAATCAATTTCCAGCGAAGCGCCATTTTCTGCCCAAACCATGCGCACTGAAAGCGCGTAAAGAAGGTCAGCTGGAGACTTGCCACCAAACGCGCGCTCCAGGACAACACAAGCAATCCCGCGGTCGAGGAGAGCAGCTGACGGACGCGTACGTGAATCAATCAAGCAGAAGAAGAAGGAAAGCTTTACCTGTGTGAGGCAGTATGGAGAGTACATGCTTATATGTGAGATGCGTGACTGAAGCGGGATGGAAGTGGCATTGCCGTCCCGCTCTCGCTCACTGCACGCTGCTGTAACTCCGCCTAAAGCGGCTGAAAGTGAAAGCTTGCACAAAGTTTTGCGAGGAGAAAAACTTTCTCTCTCTCTCTCTCTCTCTCCCTCCCTCTTCTCTCTCTCTCTCTCTCTCTCTCTGACCGAACAAGCGTCTTATGAGTCTGACGGATATGCGTCTCGGTGAGTGTAAATGCTTGCGTGAACTCTAGATAAGGTAAGATTTACGCAGTATAGCGTAGTAAAGCAGAGTAAAAAAAGCGCCTCATGCGGAAACACATACGTCAAAAATATGCGCGAACCATAGGCATTGAGTTACACTAAAAGGTCTTGATACATTTTCCCATTTCTTTTACATTATACAGTGTTTAACAGATCATTAGTGGATTGTATGTTTTAATTATTTAAATATATAGTAAAATATGCGATATTCATAAATTGATATTTGTCAAGCATGTTTGACGCTTAGGAGATATCTAGCGCCACTTCAATATATATTAAATCATCAACTCATGTTAAGCATTATATATATATATAATGTAAATACTATAATTAAATGTAAATATGTATGAATGTAAATATTCATTGTTAAATTAACTGTTTTGGCATGAAATGTCCCTTAAAATGTCCTAATTTATATGAAAAAAATAAAAGCTTAAAATCTAAACAAACAAATAAATAAATACATTATGATTAAAGATAGTCTTAAAGCATACAAATTGCATTTTTAAAAGGTTAAAAAAAAATAAAATACTTATTCTGATATAAATCTGAGATTTGATTGCTAATAAATACATTAATACCAGGATCAAAACTTAAAAACACAACATTTTTACAATTAAAATGTCTATTTTTCTTTATCTTTTCTCACAAAAAAATCATGTTTTCTAAACTGCTGCATATATTAATGCATCTTATTCTTCACTAATATTGTCAAATATGAATATATTAAATAAGCATGCATGAGTAAAGGAAGATAAAGGATGAGGTTTTTGCCAAGACATGCAGGCATACTTCATAAACAAACTTTATGTGCAATGAAGTAAAAATAAGTGCAATTTTTTTCATGCTTGCCTTATGAATGTCAACTTAGCGTAAGCTACAAAAGAGTAAATAATATATAGACTATATATCTAATATCGTCTGGACTTCAACGCTGTAGAGAAAGCAGAGCCTGTCGCTTTCCAAACTTGGAAATGAATGCCTTGCAGAACACATGAAAGAAGTGAACATTAAGGCAAGAGCAGGCGGCGAGTGGAGGTGTAGGGTTTTGGAGCGCGTCCCTGGGTGGGGATTTCTGGTGGGGGTGAAGTCATTGAGCAGAACCGGAGCTGAAGGCTGGATGTGCCACCGGAGGCCTGGAGATTTATGAGGCCCGACTGCCTATGCAGTTCCACCGCAAGCCACTGTAGGGGAAACAAAGAGAGAGCCGGCACTGTGTGGCCAATTACAGCCCTCTGCCAAGGGATCCAGGGAGCGACAGAGAGCTGGAGATGGGAGGAAGCCGGGGGAGTCAGGAGAGAGAGAGAGAGAGGACGACCACACAGGAAACACATACCTGCGTGAATCATCAGCGCTTCTCACCGTTTACCTTATGTGACCTTTGACCTGGCGTGTGCTCACGAGTGCTTCGCCAATAACATGTCCTTAAGCACTTAGGCTTGATGTTCGAGGTTCGAATTGATAGATTTATAGAAGGGAAACTTCACTTGCAGTAAATGCTCTTGCAGTGTCACATGGATAATTCAAGGAATCAAAAGAAAAAAATACATATGGAAGATAGCACTTAACCCATTCGTTAACACTGGTTAATGAATTAGGTACAATTATCTAAAAACGAGCAATTCATTTCTTATAGTATGTATTAATCAGCCAATAATTAGGTTAACATTTATAGATTTATTAAAGGGAAACATGTTTATTCTTCTAGTTTACACAATATTTTTAAATCACCTTTTATTATTGTTATTCAAAATATTATTTATTTATTTCAATTCACAAAAATCCAGTATTGTTACATATAAAAAAAAAATAATAATAAATAGGTAACTTACAAGTTCCCACTAGTTAACATTAGTTAATGCATTAACTAAAATTACAGTGATTCTAATTGTATTTTTGTATTTGTTTTTCATTTTTTCTTTAGTAGTTTACACTATTTTGAAATCATCTTTTAACGTTTATATATATTGTAAAAAAAAAACATAATATATGTGTGTATATACTGTGTATATTTATTATATATAAAGAAACACATACACCATACATTTTGAAATGTACATGTATTTTCTGTGTATATATTTATATACATATAAATTACATATATTTAATATATATAAACATAACATATCTTTCTTAAATATAAACGTGTGTGTGTGTGTGTGTGTGTGTGTGTGTGTTTATATATACATAATAAATAAACACACATCTACTGTATTATGCAAACAAAAACTTATTTTGCTTCTGATTAATCTCAAATTATAGATGTATTTAATTATTTGACTACTAAATTAATATTTCAAAGCACAAATTAAAAACTTGACATAAAATTTATTTAAATATGAAGTAAATATGAAATAGATAACATTAATTTTATTAATAACAACTGTTTAATTGTTAGTTAATGTCAGCTTTAACCCTTTACATAATGTTAAAAAGATACACTGTTTTAGTACGTTTACTTAATAAATATCAGTGCTTTCGAATGATTTTTTTATTGATAGTTCATAAATGCTAACAAATGAACCTTACTGTATAGCGTTACCATGAAATATATAAAACAGTGTGCAATGGAAAAATGCAAAATACTTTAAAGGTGCCCTAGAATGCATTGAGAGAATGTTAAATTGTTGTCTGATATGTACACAGAAGGTATGTAGCTTAGGTAAGGGGGAAAAATGCCCAGAAACGGTTTTCCAGGTCCATTTACAACCCTAGAATTTGACCCTAGAATG
>JAUCMS010000062.1:2515737-2531625 GCA_032357445.1 Enteromius radiatus
CAGAGACAAGCAAGACTCCTAAGCGATTGAGGTGTTTTGTTGTTGAATGTATTAATGAACATAGCAGTAGTGATTTAACGCCGACATCTAATTAGCAAGTTTCACTATGAATACAGCTAAAAAAAGATCCTCCGACAGTGCCTCGAAAAAGAGGGGCGGAGTCAGCGGAGCTCGTGAAGGTTTAAAGGGGAAGTACACAAAAGAGTGATTTTAAAAAAGCAGTTTTTGACAGGGTAAAGTGAGCGTTTTTAAAACTATCTTTGAGAAATTTTTAAATAAACTATATTACAAACTTCCCATTAAGACCCTAAAGACTCATATAAGCTAGTGGAAAATTGGCTTTGTATGGCCCCTTTAGAAGTTACAAAAATGTTTTTTACAACGATTTACTAACCTAAGAAGGTTATGTCCCAAACATTATATAACTCTCAAATAACAAAATCTTCTTTTGTTTTTACTGTTCTTCATTCCCCTTTAGGGATCGGAAAAAACAGACTTCGCAACAAAACAAGGCCATAATAATTCAAGATGTCAGCAGCACTCAAGCCGTCCTCAGTCTATCTGTGCTGTCCTGATCTGAACCCAGAGCTGGCTGCCCAACACGCGAGGAAAGCCATCCACAAATCACCTTATGGAGCGGTACATACGCTCCGGGCCGCTGCCAACATGCCGCACGGCACCACGGGACCTCAACCCAAACACAGGAAACCGAGAAGACCCCAACTTTATGTTCCATACCGTTCCTTTGAGCCGTGTCCAACAGGCACAATAGTCTACCTCGAGAAATCCACCTCTATTTTCTTCGGAAGAATTCAGCATAAAGCCTCCTACCCTACACATTCCAGAACCATGAAGTCTGCAGCTGAAAATGTTTTTCATCAAAACAACCATTTTCTGGGCAAAGTTTCGAATGAAAATGTTTTCATTTAAATGAGCCGGTATTTTATGCAAACTCGCCTAACGTGAGGTGACAGGCCTCATTTAGCGGATGGCGCCCGCATTCATGAGGATCATTATGTGAACCTGTGCGGCAAACGCTGCCAACTAATGAGCTCATTTAGATTAAGGTGGGCTCTCGACTCGGGGGGTGGGAAAACAAACACGCAGGTGACAAATCGTGCGGGGGGAACTGAATCTTTTATCACCGCAGAAACGCGAGCTTATGTCTTGAGCGATTTCCTTTCTTCTTAGCGTCTGATGGCTCGGGCCAAAGGATCAGATGCCAAGTAGTGGAGCGCTGACCAGCGGGGTTTCGGGAGAATGTAAAGGAGCGACTGCCGCTTCGCAGGTGTTCCTTTTAAAAACCACCAGTGCCAAACAATTTTGGCGCGGCTCACTGAGATCTCGGTGCCGATGCTTTTAGTTTGTTTGTCTTCTCTTTTCAGCGCTTTACTCATTCTGATTTAGGCCTATTTTCCTCCGGTCGTCTATTAGCCAACAAAACAGACGTGTTCGCCCCCTTTTCTTTCTCTTGTAGATTTCTGTCCTCAATGACTGTTTTTGGTGCTCTTCAGAATTTTAAATGTCACTTCCTCCGAGTGGCTGCTTTAGTCCCCTGCGATCTCACAGTGAATTGACATATGGAAGTTTGTATTATATTTATTTTGTAACAAAGTCATAAATTTTGCATTCCATTGCAAACATTCCATTTCAAAAGGAAATCTTAGCCTGCAATTAATACATAGTAATAGACAAAAAAAAAAATGGAAAAAGAGCAATACGTAAATTACAAAATACCACCCAATAAAGCATTACAATAGTCGAGGTCATAAATGTATGAATTAGCATTTCTGCATTTGAGGTTGAGAGCACAGGTCGCAATTTAGATATGTTCTTGAGATGGAAAAATGCAGTTTTACAGATGCTAGAAACATGGATTTCAAATGAAAGATAGATTGCTATCAAAAAGCACACCTAGGTTCCTCACTGATGAAGAAGAACTGACAGAGCAGCCATCACGTCTTAGACGGTCTTCTAGATTATTACATCTGGGGATTTTAGGTCCGATAATTAACACCTCTGTTTTGTCAGAATTTAAAACAAGAATTGTTAGGCTTTTTAAGGTCTTAAAAGAAACCTGACTTTAATTTTGTAATTTAGTGTGCATTACATATTGCAAAACAAACATGCACAATTAAACCAAGACAAAATGTGCAATCTTCTGCATTCTAAAAACAGCATAGGTTTACATGGGGAAAATAAATATGAATTTGCTATTGATAGAATTCGCTAGATGCTAATTTAAACAGTTTGGGGATTCGTCGCAGATTTTTTAAACGACTTATTTTGCGTTATAAATATAAATATGACATCTTAAGACACATATGTCTCATATTGTTGGATTAACAACCTCTCCAAACGCTGGAGCAATCACATATAGCTATGCTTGACAACCTCCTACAACAGCCCAGCATCATGACAGCTGCAGAGACGCCAGTTTACTTCAGAAATCTAGTTACACGTTATTGCTAAATCAATATAGAGCTTTGCTTACAAAGTAATCAGGATCATAGCCAAGAATGTTAATTGCAATGTGGTCTAATGGATGCCTTGCAGGTATGGAAGACTTTCAAGACCTCAGCATACTCCATTATGAGTATTTACTAACTCTCTCGTTTCGAATGGATAAAACAGTTTCGTTAACTCGTCTAAACATCTTAGCTGTTGTACTTTTTTTTTTTTTCATTCTAGCCACAATCGTCTTTGGCTTGCTCACTTTTGCTACAAATAAGTTTGAATTGAACTGTGTGTGTGTGTGTGTGTGTGTGTAGCATGGTGAGTCATTGAATGATCGGATACGAGATACAGATAAATAAGCAGACAAACAATCCTGGAACGGCGCTGCTAGAACTATAAAAAAAAAGTCCAAACCGTGATGATTAGTGATGAAGATGTGATTAGTGTTCAGGGAGCAGCTTCTCTCTGCTGAAATCTGAAGCGGGCCACGGTGGCACCGGTCATCAAGGGCACCTTGGATTTGCAGATGTTGTAGCTGATGACAGATGGCACTGGCACGGACACGGGAGCGACGGGACGGTGTCTGCACCAATCCAGAGCCACCTGCACCCCTCTGCCAGTCTACAATACCCGCAGCAATGGACGGACGCTATGTGTGTGTGTGTGTGTGTGTGTGTGATGAGTCAGCTCTCAGGGAGATCAGATCAACCCCAACAAAGGTGAGAACATCAGATGTACTTGACATCTTGACAAAAGAAGAGCGTCAATGAAATCAAAGCCAATGTTTTTTTATCTTGTTTTTTTTTTTGAGAAAAATATGTTTAGGCTGGGATTTTTATCATAATTATCATCTAGAACATTGCAAGTCTAGGTTTTAGTTATTTTCTGAATATAATTCATATTAAAATTTTAAAGTGTTACTCAGTATATTAACATTTTATTATATTATATTAACAGTATATTAACATATATTATAAATAACATTTTCAATAACACTTTACAATAAGGTTTATTATTTAACATGAACAATACGTTATTAGTTAATGTTAATTTAGTTAATTAGTTAATGCACTGCCAACTACCATGAACTAACAAATGAACAACTATTTTTATTAACTTTTTAATAATGTTACTGTTTTATCATTTTATAGGTTAACAAAGATGAATAAATACTGTAATAAATTCTTCATTGTTTGTTCATGTTAGTTAATACATTAACAAATGACACCTTATTGTAAAGTGTTACCTATTTTTCTATAATCACATATATATACACACACACACATATACATATATTTATATTTAGCTGATTTTACATCATGCAGAATGAAACATTTAAGGTTTACAGTATACAACTACTGATAATTACTGTAGAATAGATTACATATTATATACAAATATATTATCAGTTAAATATTCTGCATGATGTAATATCAGGTATCAAAACAATAAATAATGTATAGAAAAATATTTTTTCCTGTTTACAATTTCGAATAGTTAAATGTTAACACTGTATTTAAATAATGCTCGAATGCTAAAGGGAAGCACTAAGAAGACATGGATTTATCCGCAGAAATGCTCAGATAATGATGACATTTGAATTCATTGACCATTAACTGTATTTAGCGCCTCTGGCACTGCATCCGTGTTCAAAGCGTCAATAGAAGGGCTCGGCTTCTGATTGGACGATGAGCCCTGCTCAGTCCCCAATGGCTGAAGACACAAGAGACGGACACGAGAGCATGACACAAATGTCAAATTGCTTATTAATGTGGACATACACAGCCATGGGAGCGAAATCTGCTCTCGTATTTAAGAGTGGCACACGCAGACAGAAATGTTTTAGAGGAAAAACTAGATGAAATGGGAGAGTCCAAACAAAAAATACAATTACAAGTCATTCTTTCTTTGATGTTAAGACAACGATATTTTGAGTGATGTGGGTAACCAAATAGTTTTGCTTCATTTTGGTTAAGTTACCCAAAAATACTGAACTGTTTAAAACATATAGCCACAAGATTTCAACATTATATGCGTCTGGGGTGATAAAATCAATAACTTACATTGTCTGTACAGGTAAAATAAAGTTTTTCATGTAAGGTTATAAACCAAATAATCATCACAGGGTCAGCATTACCAAAAAAACCATTTTGACTTCAGAGCTCAAATAACTATTTTTTTTTAATACAAAAAAGTTAAATATTATTTAAGAGAAATACTAGCTTTATCTGCTTTTAAACCCCCAAATTATTTTTTAAATTAAATTACATTTTTTTGAAGTTGCAAATAAAATATTATTGCAGTATGTTTTACAAGAAAATAGTATTTCTGTTTTCTACTTCAAATGGAAACACTTGTATTTTTTGCAAGTGTTTGTGAATTTTTGTTTCCTGTATATACTGTATATATTTTTCCAGTATACAGTAAGTGCAGTTTTGTGAACAGTTTCTGGGTTTTAACAAACTAAAGGACAAATTAAATAATTTCCACATCATTTTCATTTTGAGCTTAAATTGTTTGAACCTTTCAATCTCATCTATAACTTGCCTAAACTCTGGCATGCGTCTCATTGCTTCAATCCATAATTAGTTCGATGAAAACACTGTAATCAAAAACACTTTTATGATAATCTTCCGAGGTTAACAAGCCACCGTGGCTTTAAAAGTCACAAAGCTCGTGTTGGTTTTTTTACCTGTTAAACAAAGCCACAAGACACTGGAAATGTCTGAAAAGGAGCCAGACTGAGTTATGACTAAGTTTTCCTAACTTCGCATCCCATTATTCTCTCGTCCGCCTCTAAAACGCGTTTTTCTGTCTCCCGCGGTGACAGAAACACATTATTAACGGGAGCTCAATGTGGTACATCCATTATTGAAAAGCTCCCCGCTGAACGTGCTCCCCTCCTGAGGTGCTTTCACGTGTAGTTCTCGCTTGGGCTCGTTCCCAGTTTAGTGAAGGGGAATCATTTAAACAATGACATGGAGACTTCCAGATCCGCCTGCAGGATGAGAACATGAGCAATGTCGCACTCTGCGTGTGCGCTGATCGTTTGCTTCTGTCTTGTCTGGCCCACGGAGCAGTCATTTCTACAGCACGTCTATGTTCAGACTAACACGCGTATTATATATTCTGTGTGCAGTTCTGCGCTAAAAGACGGAGTAAACTGCACCGTGATCCCATATCCCACAATGCAAAGTGCTCAACTTGACTATCTAGTTGCAGATTGATGAATAACGGACCACAATTATCAACTCCAAACCACCTACTTCTTGACTTGGGCTGCTAAAAGTATCTAGTTGAGAATAAAATGCAATGTAAGTGTATATTTTTCACCAGTTGCATCATTTGCTTGCCGCACCAGACAAACGCATCTGCTAAACGACTACATTTAAACGTAACCATTGAACAAAGCATCATTACCATCAAAACCACATATGCATGCACTTGTAAAGTACGTATAATGCATACTAAAATCACCAGAGACATCTTGTTTACTAAAATGGCATCTGGACATTCCCTCGGCTGTACTCCGGTTATTGTGCGTGGGGGTAACGGCAGCGAGCGGGAACAGAACTATCCCATAATGCAACATCTCCATGAATTTCTCATGAGTCGGTTGGAAATGTGGCGGCCTGTAAATATTTAATCATAAGGCCATATGGATGGTCTCTTTGGATGAACTCACGGGAGCAAAATAAGAGAACAAACCAATTCATAGTGCCTATATAACTGACATTTCTCATCTACTACGCTTTTAACAGCTAAACATGACAAAAACAATCTTGTCCTGAGATCCTATCAAAGGAATATTCCAGATTCATCCTAACTGACAGCATATTGCCAGCTGCAACAAAACATTGCTTTCATTTACCCCTAATTTTTAAATGTGTGGCACTAGCAATAGAAGTGAACGGAGCCAGTTTTAATTATATAAACAACGTTTTATAATCAAATAATTCATATTAAATTTTACAACAACTGAACACTATAATGGCTATGATTTAATCAATTTAAAGCTCAAATAACTGACAAATTTTGACAAAATAATTAATAAGCGTCACGTTTCTGCTTTTAAATCCTGAATTTAGATGTAAACCTCAGTCTTAAAAATAAAGGTGTTTTCACAGCGATGCCATATATATATAAAAAACATTTTTGACAACACCTTCACCACAAATAACCTATAAATAAAATATAAGGCCATTTAGACAAAAAAGGAGATTTCTATAGCGTCGTGAAGCACCTTTATTTAAAAAAAAAAATTAAATCGATATAAAAAGACATAAAACAAATCTAATTTTACGTAACTAATGAGATGTTAAAATGCACGGATATCGTAATACTATAAAGGATCATAAATTGCATTACCTTCTTATGCACTTTAGTTTATGTTATAAATGTTTTGTTACGTTTCTGTTTAAAAAAACCTAAATTAATGCTAATATGACAGAAATGTGAATTCTGTAATAATTAATTCAACACAAATAGTTAACCATTTGATACAATGTGTGTGAAAACATGATTTTAGGGTAAAAAAAATTGCTATGACTAACCCTTTTGGTTTAAAGTTATTAAATTTTACATTTAAAAAAGAAATACCTTTTATTATTATATTTATAGGAGGTATTTTTGGATTACAAGAAATACTTTACAGCTCAAATAATATACAAGTTTTAATATAATATAATTCATAAAAATAGCTATAAACTTTAAATTTCTGCTTTTAAATCTTTTTACACTTACATCTGTTGAGTTTTACTTACTGAACATGTTATATTGGCATAATCACATTCAAATTTACATGCAACTAAATCTATAACACCCGCCTTTAAAGTTTAATAATCCGGTATGAAACACATCTATACTGAAGCAACCTCTGCATTAACGCCAGCAGACCTGATTTTCTCAGATGGTTGTGTCTTTAAAGCTTCTCAGTTGGCAGCGATCACCGGTGTCTAAATTAAGCCCTGTGTCGCGCATGGCACGCTGCGGACCCCTCTCAAACCCTCAACCCCCCGCCATGGGAACTTTCGAGTTATAATGATGCGCTCGCCGCGACACAAAAGCTCTGACATCTGTCTCTCCAAGAGGCGCATTCTAAAGCTGCTTGTTTGTCCCATCTTTACATTTTTGAAAAGAAATCAAAACTAAAAGAAGAGTAGCGGAAGGAGGGGAGGGGTCTGTGATGGAGAGGGAGGGCTGGAGCGTTTAAAACAAAGGCCTTTTTCTTCCTCCGAGTGTTTGCTGGTTAATAATCCAACCCTCCCATGCTGCGTTCCAGAAATTCAAAGTGGAGTTTCTGCTCATCTGCTCGCCGAAGCTGAAGCTGGCGTGGACCATTAATAAGAACAGAAGTGGACCGCGCGCAGCCCTGTGGGTGAAAGAAACGCTCGGGGAAAAACCTAAGCCCTCTTAAGACTCTTCAAACATGATAATTCACCCATTCATCGGGCAAATTATGTGAGAAGAGGAAGAGGGTGTCTGTAAAATAAACTGGATCTGTAACGTTCTACACATTTGCAATCACTTGATCCAGCTGATTTTTTTTGCTTATTTATTGACTAGCTAATTCCTTTTTTTTTTACGGAAAATATATAGAATTAAATAGGAAAATGAACAAAATATGACTGAGGAGTTGATCAAAAATTGTGTTTTTACTATAAACAGAAAATTAATTAGTTACTTAAAATTGTAAATGTAAACTATAAGAAATACATGTAAAAAATTATAATGAATTTTATTAAATGCATTTTTACACATTCATGCTAATTATAATGTTAAATTACAAACCAGCGGCAAAATAGTAATTTATGCTGTTTTATCAATATAGAAAACCGTCTAAACTAATGAATATTAATATGACTGTTGTATTTATATTATTTTTACACTTTGAAGATTATATTTTCTCTTACTTTAAAGTGATTAAAATTACATAAATAAGCAATGGGGCCAAAAATGTGGCCGGAGATTTAAAATCAGCGATCATCTTTGTTTTTCTAGTTTTTCCTAGCATAGCCTGGACTCTGGGATAAAC
This sequence comes from Enteromius radiatus, assembly GCA_032357445.1. Classification (NCBI taxonomy): domain Eukaryota; kingdom Metazoa; phylum Chordata; class Actinopteri; order Cypriniformes; family Cyprinidae; genus Enteromius; species Enteromius radiatus. Next base: position 2,524,229 of record JAUCMS010000062.1, read on the forward strand.
AATACCAGATCCATTTAAGACCTTTATTTCCAACAATAGCATCCCACTGTGCCATTTAACTACCGGAAAAGATTCAAGGGTCCGGCTTTGAGGACAGACAAAAACTCTGAGGATTGAAATGGCATTGTTGAAGGCCCCCTGAGGTGATGATTAAACTCCACACAAAAATGATCAAGGAGGAGCGAGACCAATGCAGACAACACAATAGCTGAACACATCTAAACAGTACATGATTCTCAATACGTATCATTTACAGCATAGAACAGGAAAACATAAGGCATGTGATCAGCTAAAGTCCAGTAATATAACTACAAATAGTAATAATAATACATTTACATTTATTTTTAGTCATTTAGCACTCTTTTATTTAAAGTGACTTACAAATTAGGACATTTTGCATTTAAATAACTGTTGTTGTTGCATTTTTTATTTAGATTTTATGAATAAAATAATAGTTATATTATTACCTAAATTATAAAAAAAATTTAAATCTATAAAAATATTCAAATAGCAATACTACTGTACTGTAAAATTAAACGAATTAAACATAATATAAACAATACCGGTATTAATAAAATATTAATAGTAATTATAATACTAGATATCCTCAAATAATAATAATAATAATAATTAAAAAAAAAATCGAAAAATTCCAGCATTTTCAAAATCACCAGCAGAGGGCGTCGTGACGTCAGCGCCACGTGCAAAAACTTGACGTTAGAGGTCAGTGGGTTGTCATCAAACATGGCGGCCTCCTTGCTAAACAGGAGGACAGCCTTGTTCTTTGGCGTTAGTAAATTAAATTGCTTTCTACCGGCTGCAGTCCAGCAGATCGCGCACTACAACCCCAGACCTCTCTGGCTGAATATAAAGGACCCTTACATACCGAGTAAAGAGAGCGAGAAGACCCCCGAGTGGCAGAAGACCGACAAGTATGAGCGCAGGCTGTTTGGCCGCTATGGAAGCTCGTCTGGAATGGACCCGGCCAAACTCTGGCCCTCTCCCGCCCGGCTGGACGAGCTGATGGCCGAGGAGAGAGAGTGGCATCCTCCGGTGCAGGTGATGCTGGAGAACATCGCGGCCAGAGAGAGAGAGAAGGAGCAGAGGCGGATGGAGAGGTGAAGTCACTAGTGTCTGCTGGGTGTTTGCCATCCACTGTGTCATCAACTATTAACTGCATATATTCATTAATATAACTTAAGACCATTATGATAACGGTCATCATTTACTTACCCTCGCGTGTCTTACAGTGTCCCAGGTTTAGTTTTCCATACAACGACAGTGGTCTGGTAACGTTATGGGACTTCTGTCAAACTAACGTTACAAGACGCCTTTAAATAATCGTATTTTAACGTATTTTGACCTGGTAGATTAATCCACATGACTCACTGGCTATATTGCAATTTTTTAAAATAGATATAAGTTACACCGTGTACAAAGCGAAACTGAAGTGAACAAAAAAACGTTTCAAACATTTAAAATTGGACGGTTAGGACCGATCACGAAGTTAAAGTTTGAAGTCTAATATCTTATTGGTTCGCGGGTGTCTCGTGATGTTATATTTTTAATTATTTCAATTTTATTTATTTTGTGTAATACTGTTTGTGTCTTAAAATAATATTAGTGTTTACTAGATTATTTAGGCAGGTGAATTTTGCTTTTTTATTTATTTATTTATTTATTTTTGGTCATTGTTTATTCTTCTTCAAGTTGTTCCAAACCTTCATAGTATATATAAGTACAAGTATATATATTTTGGTAAAACCCAAAAGAAGATATTTGTTGGGTTTTACCAAAATATATATACAAAATATATACCAAAAATGTTGGTAACAAGACAGTTGTTGGTAGCAGCCATTGACATCTGTAGTATCTGGTTAACACGAGGCTGTGTAAACAACGAAAAAATACTTCATTTCTGGGTGAACTATCACTTCAGGACAGGACAGTTCACCTAAAAATAAACATTTCCTGTCTTTTTAAACTGCAACAGTTGGTTCTGGAAGTAAAAATCTTAATTCATTTTCTTGATGTGGTAAAATAACAATAATAAAGCTTTAAACCCAGACCTACTATGATTATTAATAGATGATATATATATATATATATATATATATTTATTTATTTTTTCTTTGAAGGCATATCAGATCACTTTGTTTTAAATAATCGTGTTTATTGATTCTGCAAAACTCCACCGATCAAAACTGCAAATGACAATCTCACTATGCTCTCAAAATACTTGGATACTTTGTATTTAAATATGCATGTTTGCCACAAACTTAAAACAGATTCAGAAAACTAGTAGATTTCACAAACATTAAGATATCCCCCCCCCCCAAAATATATATATATATAACATTCATTGTCACAGCCATTGGTTTTGACACAGCCTTAATGTACTTCTCACTTTCCTCCCTAAACAGAGAGAAGATAATCGCTGAAAATATGGCCAAAATGCCCAAGATGATCGCAGACTGGAAAAAGCAGAAAAGGGAGGCGAAGCAGAAGCAACGAGAGGAGAAAATCAAGCGAGACAAACTTCTGGCCGAGGCGAGAGAGCGCTTCGGTTATGCACTGGACCCCCGCAGCGCCAAGTTCAAAGAGATGGTCACCGAAATAGAGAAAGAGGAGAAGAAGAAGAGAAAACTTCTGAAACGCAGGAAGAGAGAGGAAGAGCAGGGGTCAGCGGGAACAGCCGAATCCAGCCAGTAACCCTTTTACACAGAGACTTTTACACCGTGCTACTGTACCATATTGTAAAATTAATTTCTTTGCGCGTGTTATAACTGTACCACAGTTTGTTTGATTTAAATAAAATCACTGACTGAAACAACTGATATTCAAATAGCTTAATTTGATATAATAATTCCTCATTGAAATTTGAAAGGTCCTATATTAAGAAAAATAAACAATCTTAATTTTTTTTTTTGCGTATGTATGAAAAAGCAGATGATGTAATTGGTCATGAAACTGATTTATTGATACAGCATTTATTGCTAATAATTGCATTGATTCTAGGACTTATTTTACTATAAAATTATACATTTCAAATCTATTTTAATATCAATAATTGATTAAATATTAATTACATAACAAAATAGCATTTGACAGCTGAATATTTATGATGCTATTTGAACAATTTGATTATTATAAACGTTCTTGATTCATTCAAGAGAGGGATTTAATAATCAGTAATAAAGTTTTCAATAATCAGCATGTTTAATCATCATTACAACTTAGTGTAAAATGGTTGTGTCTAAATTAGTGTCAGTTTTCTAGTCATTTTCCCTTATTAAACCTGTACAGGAAAAAAAAAAAGATTTCTAATGCTCCCTGAAATGTACATTTTAATACATTTGAACACAAAGGAGCTTAAACCCTGGTTTACATTTCAAATATCCATTCATCTATTTATTATCTGACTAAAATAAACATGGATTTTGCAGCGAACCTCCTGCAGGAGAATATACAGATGAGGTTTTTAGTGTCTCCCATAACATCTGGTCAACACTGCATAAAAACCACCCCCTGTCACAATGCTGTTATCTCATCTTGGTCACTGGTGTCAGCTTTAAGTTTGGAGAGGGCTGCATGGACCCTGAACTGCGTACGAGACTCCATTGAGTACTCCTTGTAGTTTTTCCTGACAGGAGAGAGGAGAAGGTTAGGAGAGCATTTCACGAATGCAGTTTGCTTAACTTCCTTTAAGTGATATATCTGAAGCTAAGAAATATTTAAACTCACTTGGCTTTCTGCAGTAGTTGTATGGCTTGCTCTTTCCTCCCCGTGTCCATGTACAAGAGACTCATCTCCAGCAGAGCGTTAGGAACCAGGTAATGATCAAACTTCAGCTTCTTTTCACTGTTAATGACACAAAAACATCTCAAACGCCATCCTGAGACAGAACAAGCATTTGTGAAGACGAATCCGGTAACGCAGAAGCACTGGCCTGCTGTAAACCTGTCTGAAACAGTCCTCTGACACCTGCGTCTGGCCTTGGTTCTTCAGACACAGGCCTTTCAGGAGCAGGATCAAACACGTGTCATCCACAGAGTACTCGTTCTCTACACAAACAGAGAGAGTATGTGTTAAACAATATACTACTGTATAGGAAGGTCCAAACGAGATATAACTGAACAACAGCAGTTTTCTGTAAGGCCTGCTATTGTCAAAGTAATAAAATCCAATCACAAAGTCAAAAACAATAATCAAAATGGAAAGATAAGGACTTTGTGTTTGTGTGTGTAGAGAGAATGATTTTTTTCCTCCATTTTTCATTGATTTTAATGTCAATTTTAGTATGTTAACTTAAACTAAATAAAATAATGTTGATTTTTTTTCAAGTAATACCTTTTTTAATGGTTGTTGTTTTTACATAAAATGGAGGCCTATTTAAAATTAACTGAGAAAATAATTTGTAAAAATTCAACTATTAGTAAGAGGATAAATACATGATAAATATATGATTAAAGCTAACCATTTGAAAAAAAAAAAAAAAAACATAAATAAAATAATTATTAATCAATTATTGACCATGCAATATTTTGTAATAAATAACACAGATATTATGGTATTTCATATATTATGATAATATTTGATTTAAAATTGAGCAATTGATTATTTAAAACTTTAATATTGCTTTTTCAATAAATGTATTACTTCATTGTTCGCTGATAACAAGACCTTCTTTAATATCTAGACATATTCTCTGTATACAGCAGACAGTGATACTGCTATGAATAACGTGTTTCCCTAAAATACTGATGTAGTTTCCTATTTATGACCTTGGACCACAAAACCAGGGTCAACTTTTTGAAATTGAGATTTATGCATAATCTGAAAGCTGTATAAGCTTTCCATTGATGAATGGTTCACACAGCAATATTTGGCCGAGATGCAACTATTTAAAAATCTGGAATCAGAGGGTGCAAAAAATATAAATATTGAGAAAACTGCCTTTAAAGTTGTTCAAATTAAGTTCTTAGTAATGCATATTACTAATAAAAAATATTTAAGAGTTTTGATATATTTACAAAAAAATATCCAACTTAATATCCTTATGATTTATATGATGTGTTTTTGGCTATTGCTACAAACATATGACTGGTTTTGTGCTCCAGGGTCACATTTATTCAATACATTGTGTGGCATTACCTGGAGTGCCCTGTAGGGTACGCTCTGCTTCTAACAGCGTCTCCATCATGCCATGCGTCAACTCGGGCTGCTTGCTGATCATGGAGAAACCATTCCACATGTACATCATCTCCTGAGATATGAAGCGCAAAACATTGCTGACTTTAAAATATAACCACTGCATTATAACAGAAAACAAATGTATATATAGAAAGAAGTGTGCTGAATGTGTCAAGTTATTCTTACTAGCACCGGCACAGGAAGCCTGACTGGATTGCTAGCTTTGTACCGTCTTGCTTTACGAATGGCAAACTTCTCTGTGGGCGGAGATTTACCTGCTATCTTCTGTTTGTAGGTTGGTACCTGTCTGAGAGACCGATTAAAAGAGAGATAAGAAGTGAACGGTAATAAAAAACCCTACTTCCAAATAAATAAAAAAAATCAGCTAATGTCTTAGTTTTGATATATGTTAATACACATCAAGTAACCCCCCTCAAGTAAAAATGAGACGCATGAAAGGAGGTTTGTTATTTCTGATCTGTAGTTACCTGAAGAGATCCACTTCATTATCCCCAAAAGGCCGGGATTCAGTGTCTGGGAGCATGCTGAGATAAGCCGCCTTCATGTACACGTACATGGCCTGAGAGAGACAGAAAACCATCGTAATCCTTCTGCACACTGACAACACACTGTATATAATCACAACCAGCAACAGAACCAACCAGTCTAAACAAAAACCTGGCAATGACCCACAAAGTCAATTTACACAGCTTGTACACGGCAGTCCTTGTTTAAATCGCTGCGCTGTAGCATAATGTCAGTAAAAAAAAAAAATAATAATAATACAGCTCAATCCCAGGCTTTACACCTGTACATTTTTACTTCATTTTTCTATAGAGGAAGTCTGTCTGCAATTACACCAGAAACATTGGCTAATGTTGGCTAACCAGCCACTGAAATCATTTCATCAATCATGAAGAAATATCGGTTTGTCTTTACTTTTAGAGGATTTCCTTGACATTTCGAATCCCTAGTTTTCTGACCTTGTGAATACACACACATAAATTAACAAATACATACAACTTCCTTTATCCACTTTGTGTAGGTGGGTGACCATACATGCCATTTTTCCCGGGATGCGTCCTGGCCAGGATTTCTAGAAGGATATGGGTTTTGGCTTCATTATGACATCATTTCCTTATGTTTTCGAAATGCTCTCGAGGTACAAATCAAAGCAAAAAAGAAATACTGGCCAGGGCGTACATGTCTGGGAAAAAAAATACATGTATGGTCACCCTAACTTTGAGAGAAAAACAAAGTAGAGAGAAAATGCTCCTCCATCTATAAACTATTTTATTGCTGTACTGATTCAAATCTTTGCTGAAGTCATAAGTCCAGTCCATTTCATTGTGTCCTGAAATACAAATGTCAAATGTCATGTGTAACTTTAAACAAATACATTTTTAATCTTACAATAATACATGGCATACTTCGATTTTAAAGCGTTTAAAGTAGTCAAAACATGAAACTCCATTGCTTCCTAGTTTGTAATATACACAAAGAGTTTTTTTCCCAGCACCAATAAAATCCCACACTTGATTTACATTCTGGGTGGAGGCCGTTTTAAACGTGCAACGCATAAATGTCTTGGCATCTATGCAAGTCACAATCATACAACCATGACATGTTCCTCACAGACATATAGTAAACTATACTGCCTTTCCGGATTATTAAAGATGTTGTTCTCTAAATCATTTAAATCAAAACATAATGCAAATGAACTTCAATTCTCCAACTCCCCCAGTGTTAATAAGTTGAGTTGCACCGTTTTGGAATCTATTCAGACAATCTCCGGGTCTGGCGATAGCACTTTTAGCATAGCTTAGCTTAGATAATTGAATCCAATTAGACCAGTAGCATTGCGTCCAAAAATGATTAAAGAGTTTCAAGATTTTTCCTTTCTAAAACATTACTGTAGTTATATTGACCAGCGGAAAATGAAAAGTTGCGATTTTCTAGACTATGATTAGGAACTATATTCCCATTCCGGCGTAATAATCAAGGAAGTTTGCTGCCGTACCATGGCCGCAGCAGATGCAGTGATATCACGCAGTGCCTGTGAAAAATAGTCCCCAGCTTACAACTTTTCATTTTCCGCCGGTCTTAGAATTCAATATAACTACAGAAGATTTAAAGGTGCCATAGAATGCATTGAGAGAATATTTTAAATTGTTGTCTGATATGTACATAGAAGGTATGTAGCT
>JAUCMS010000062.1:2531725-2543264 GCA_032357445.1 Enteromius radiatus
GCGTGCTGTGTGAAAGCACTCATCCGTTAACATGGGCGCCGAAAAAAATACGCGCTGCTCACGCCCTGCTGACGCGTACAGTGTGAAACCGGCGTTAAGTGTTGTTTTCGGTCACCTTAGACCAGCGGCTCTCCTTGCTGAGCAGGTCTGCATAGAAGTATGCCATCTTCCAGTCCCTCTTAAAGGTGAAGCACCACATCAGCTCCCAGTAGCACATGTGATGAAACTGTTTCCAGGCCTGCTGGGCCTTACAGCCATCCTCAAACAGCGCCACCGCCTGCAGGGGTACAGTAATGACAAAACATCAGTGAACATGATCCACAAGCCCATTTCTATATAGTTAGCCTCAATTTCTTACACAACACAGGAAGTTAATTTTGCATGACGATTTTCCACATAGTTTAACTGTCCTCTAAGCAGTCTGAAGTAAATGCTATGTGGGCAGATTCACCTCATCGATGTTGCCCTTTATTTCTTCAGCTCGACCTGCAAAGAAGAGGAAAATCGCTCCCTGGAGAAAGAGAGAGAATAAGAACATGAGCTCCAAAAACACCCAATAATGACCTCATGTTATGGCTCGACTAGCACAGTTTATTTGGGCTATTTTGGTTTCGATCTGTATTCAACTGAATAAAAATATGTTCTAAAAGACTAAAAAAGAATTTTCAAATGTTTAAATCTATCAAATGTAAATTTGTCAACCAGCATGAATAAAAAAGAATGAAAGTACTAGGATTTAAAACAAAACATTTAGAAATGAAGAAAAAGACAGAAGCGAAAACATACTCGTGGGTATCGCAGTCGAAATGGCTTCAATAATCGCTCTGCCTCTTCCACTTCACTCTCTCCAGTACCTACACAAAACATCAAGAAGTCTATCGTTATTTCAATAGATACACTACTGTTCACAAGTTTGTTGCTCACCAAGGCTGCATTTGATTAAAAACAAGAAAACAGTAATATAGTGAAATCTTATTCTAAACATTTTCTATTAGAATATATTGAAATGCAACACGAAATTAAATTGTGGTACAATTAACATGATGCAAGGCTGAACTGCCAGTCTTCAGTGTCACATGATTTCTAAAGAAAATTGTAATATGCTGATTTGCTGCACAAGAACATTTCTGATTATTATCAGTATACTGAAAACAGGTGTGCGGCTTAATATTTTTGCAGAAATTGAGATGCATTTTTTCAGCATTTAATTAAAAAAAATTTTTGGTCAATTTAAAATATTTAAATAATAAAATGTAATGTATAAAATGCCTTTAATTAAACTTTTAAATGAAACAAATTCTTGAATGAAACTTTTTTTGTGTGCATAAATATATATTAAACTATATTTTACCAAATACTTTACATATATAAAATAAAAACAGTAATAAAATACATTTAATATATATTTTTTATATTAGATATCTATCTATCTATGAAATTCAAATACATGCTCAAACATTAAAATGACATCAGAATTTTTGGGTGAATTATTCCTTAAGTTTGCACAATTAACCTATGATGTAAGATGTCTGCTTTATGTGGGTATCAAATACATAATGTATCAAATACAAGTTACCTAAAATAAAGGAGAGGAAGGTGTAGAAACAAAGCAGGAGGAGGGCACACAGCATGGAGCGCAGGGTTTGAGAGGTGGCACCCGTGTACAGCTGAGAGATACCAAACTCCTACACACACACACACACACAACAAATATATTAACATAACAATAAACACACAAACACAATGAGAACATAAGAGTGTAATCTGAAGAAGTACAAATCACCTTATCTCCAGAAAAGCCAGCGAACTCTAGCAACCTGAGTAACCGGGCAGGAAACAGTGAGAGAGTCTGTGTGACGGTGAAGAACAGCAGCACAGTTGACAATCTGGGGCTTATTCATAAAGATTAGAGATTCAATATTCCAGATGCACATACCAAATTGAAAGCCCCGATCCCAAAAGAGACTCCGCCCTCTAAGTGCTTGTGGTTTGGTCCTTTGAAAGCCGTTTCTGATTGGACGAATGCGTTCAGCTCTCTGCAGTGAGAATCATGATGTCATTCAGAGCAGAGAGAGATTCACTGAACGGTTCAATTCAAGGGCGCACAAATGAGAATCAAATACAGGTTACTTCTACTGGGTTGGGTCTTGATGACACCAATAATTCTCATTCACAGCACAGATTTCCTTCACTTACTTGTATATGAGGTAACTGTTCCGTACTTTGATTCCTCCTTTAATAAAACTAACCATATTCTCATCCTGTCAACAAACAGAGAAGGAGAGATCAGGTGAAGATCGCAGCTCTGGAGTAGGATCAAGTAGCCTTAGGTCTCAGGAATAATGCAAACCAAAAAAGGACATTTTGCCGCATTTGTACAATTCAGTGAATGGGTGCCGTCAGAATGAGAGTCTAGCTGATAAAAACATCACAATATACAAGTCGATAATCCAAAATAGCGTGAAAGATGTTAAGTTCTACATGTTACACACAGTTTAAACAAAACATCTGAAATTGGTCTGATTTGTAGTTAAATGTCTTGAAATGTGTCAAACCTGTAAGAATGTGAGAGCAGCTCTGTGTAGTAAACACTCGGCGTAACACACTTCAGCATGGAGCTGCTCTGTAAAACACCAAATACAATATAAAGCTAGTTCGTAAAATATTTGATCATAAACATCTTATACAAAATGATAACTGATATTAGCTTCAGCCACATAATAGGTTTGTTTGAGCTTTATTCCTCCTGTAACAGCAGTGTGAGATGGACCTTTTTAGGAAAAAAAAAAAAAAAACGCACCTTCTGAAAGGTCATCATTCGCTCCTCGGCTCCCAAGACCACCTGATTTCCTACGGAATCTGAAGAGATGAGTGAACAAACACACAATGACAATGTCTAACGCACAACCAGACTAAGATCAAGCACAGCAACTTTCTTATTCTATAAGACTTCTATATTTATCAAAACAGAATGCATCACTGTTTCCACAAAATTATTATGCAGCACAATTGTTTTCAATAAGTAAAAAATGACTGAGCAACAAATCAGCATAATAGAATGATTTCTAAAGGATCATGTGGCACATTGCATTTTACAGTATTTTAAATTGAAAAAAATGTTCATAACACTACAGTTTTTACTCCATACATATTTTGATATATTGGAAATAAATGTAATGTAATTTCTAAAGCTTGCGTTTAATTGCATTTCTTTTTTTTTTAAAGCATCTGCTGACTACTTCCGATTCATTTACTCAATTAAGTTTTTTAAAAATGTGCATCTTTCACTACATATTTACATATTAGTTAGTTACTTTTCCTTTTAAATTTGTAAACTAATGTAGGTATACAAGTTTGGGATCGGTAAGATTTATAATGTTTTTAAGGGAGTCTCTTCTGCTCATAAATGCTGTATTTATTCAATAAAAAAATACCAAAAACTTCTTATACTGGTTTCCTATTGTAATATACTTTAAAAATGTAATTTATTTCTAATATTATTTTTATTTTTTTTATTTCATTTTTTATTTCTAATATCATTAAATTAAAAAGAAAAAAAAATTAATAATTTCTTCAATCACACATGATCCTTATGTTATGATTTTTTTCTTTCGATTTCCAACATTGAATATAAATCAGCATATTATAATGATTTCTGAAGGATCATGGAAGACTGGAGTAATGATGCTGAAAATTATATTATGAAGTATACTAAAATGGAAAAGCAATACTTTAATTTGCAATAGTATTTCACAAAATTTGAGTTTTTTTATATATTTGATCAAAAATACAGAAAGCCTTGATGAGCAGAAGAAACCTATTTAAATAAACATTTCAAAATCTTACTGATCACTCCACACACACGTCACCCAAAGAGGATGTTTGGAGGGGTTTAGGAGGAGATCACACAAAAGGACCTCCCTTGTGACTCACGGTTTCTTAAGCAAACTGAAAGTGAGCTGATGTGTGACCGTTGCTATGGTGAATCCACCCACATACAGTCATCTGGATTAGTGCTGCATTATGGGAAGCATGTGCGATATGTAGGACATGTATGCATCTCTTCCACTATGTATGTTATGCAAGGCCAGAAAAACTCCTCATTAGACGTGACCCCGGCTGCGTGTCATTTAAAGCCACACAGTTACATCTCCATGCAAATGCGTGCAAATTTCAAAGCAGCTGAATAGGGTCAGCTGACATGGAAATGACCCCATTTGCCTAAAAACGAAAGGTCACAGGAGAAGGCCTCTGCAGGAATGAAAGGAATGCAGTGTTTTGGCTGTCTTTCTACCTCTGGCACACCTCCTGAGCGCTCTTCATCGTGTTCCCAGCATGCACTATGTCGTCGTGTTGGAAGGTCATCATGGCCTGCATCTCTAATACTGTGGCATAGATCAGAGCGTGATACATGCTCTCCTTAGACCTGCAACACAACACACGACGTGAGATCGCACTCAGACACAGCGGGCTATTCGTTAAATATAGCGAAGGTTAATGCCTTAAACTTTCTTTATGAAAATATGTGAATGCAATTATTAACTTTATTGCTTATGTTCCTGTCATGTTCATGCAAGAACACACATTCATTTCACTGTCACTCCGTGGTTAACATGTTTCGTGATGCAAGAATGATAACTATCACACCACGAACGACAACTATAAAGATAAACAGTATGGTGTCCCCAGCTTGCACGTTGGTGTGTGTTTGTGTGTTATTAGCTTTTAGTGTTCATCACCTCTGGGGAAATACTGCTCTCAAAGTGATTCCAGTGATAGCAAGTTTTCCCAGAAACATTTTTTTACAAAACATGTAAGTTAAAAATTAATGTAATATAAAAAATATGAAATATTGATAATAGTGCTGTTGCGATTAATCTCACCCAAAGTTTCTGTTCGCATAATATATGTGTGTGTGTGTGTGTGTGTACTTTGTATATTTATTATGTACACTACCATTCAAAGATTTGGGGTCAGTAAGTTTTTTAAAGATGTTTCTTCTGCTCATCAAGGCTGCATTTATTAGATTAAAAATCTGTTCAATCATATTAGAATGATTTCTGAAAGGATAATGTGACACTGAAGACTGGAGTAATGATGCTTTGTATCACAGGAATAAATTACATTTTAAAATATATTCACACAGAAAATAGTTATTTTTAATTGAAATAATATTTCGCAATATTACCGTTTTTTCTGGATTTTTAATCTAATAAATGCAGCCTTGAAACATCTTTAAAACCATTAAATATATTACAATAGTGTATATATAAATACAAACACATGCATGCATGCATTTAAGAAAAATGTGTGTAATATAAATATATAAGTGCATGTACATATAAATATTTTCAAACGATATATACTGTATGTGTGTGTATTTATATATACATAATAAATAAACATCATACATACATTATGTAAACAAAAACTTATTTTGGATGTGATTAATCACGATTAATCATTCAATAACACTACCAATGCACACAAAAAAAGTTAAAATAAAATGTGTTTTATTAGTGCCATTTTGAAAATATTTGAATGTATATATATATGTATATGAATATATTTAATTTTTCTTAAATATATACATGCATGTGGGTGTATTTATATATACTTAATAAATACACATAGTATACAAACATGATATTTTCTATGCGATTAATTAAGATTAAAAATGTTCACAAATGAAACAAATTGCTAAATAAAATTTGAATTTGATGCATTTAAAAAAAAAAAAACAATACTGCACTGCATACTGTGATTTGCATATTATATAGAAACGTATTTGATTTTTGGACGTAGCATTTTTTTAAAGACCCTTGAATCTGCCTTTTGTAATTTCCTGACACCTCCATTTATTAAAAATGAGCAAGATTATGTTTTCATAAGCCACTTTCATAAAATGCATATTAAATTCATAAACATATTAAAGATTTTTCTTTAAAAGTGAATTTCCTCAGTAACTTCCCCAGTCTGTCATTGGTCAAGCTTGCAGACAGTCCCGCCCCCAGTGCACGCCATTGGCTGAATCGTTGCCATGAGAGGAATTTCAAATAGAGCAAAGTTTTGATAGTTCTTCAGAGAAATTAACCTACAAGTGGCCTACTTGTAGTTGTCTCTGTTCATTCAAATGAAAGACCAGACCACCCAAAAATGTTCTAGAATACTTCTAAAATAAAGATTTATTGCCTAAAAACCAAGAATTACGTACTTCTAGGTGGGCCTGTTTATAAAGATAAGTGCATGTGGTTTCCTCGCTCTCCTGGCTATATATTAATGAAGCCGCTCTGTGCGCAGCACTATTGTGAGACACAAGGGTGTGATCTCTAGGTAAACACCTCACATCCTGGAGAAGGGAGCACACCTGATGCAATTCTCTATCATAATGGGAAATAAAGCACGCTATCACAGGATGACATCGACAATTAGGCTACTACAAGTGCTTCAGAGGCCAGCACCTTTACAGCAGCAAAAACACTACATTTTAGTGGTGTGGAGTATCTGACTGAAAAACAGGGCATTATGGGGTTGGTACAGTAGCTACCACACCTTTACTAAACAGCTCGCCTGCTCCTAAGATCACTCACGCAGATACCGGAGGGGAGGATAAACTGGACGAAAGACAGACAGAAACTCGTGAACTCTCACCGTGGCCGGAGTTTGTCCAAACTCTCGCTGAAGTGGTTGTTGAGAAACAGATCCAAGGCCTCCATGCATTCATCAAGACAGGCCTGTAGGGACATCTGTCTGGAGCTGATCACACAGACACACACAATGAGCAGAGGTCGTACACTTCATTAACTTTATATACAGCTACTTCTAATTAGAGCCTGACCGATAAAAGCCAATACGATACAAATATTTGTTTGTTTTAAAATCTGATATATGTATATATATATATATATATTTTTTTTTTTTTATGTCAGAAACACACAACAAAACATTAACAGATTTCCCTAACATTAGTTATTTATGAGTTTTAATTTATTATAAATGCAGATGCCGATAGTTTGGAAAATGCCTAATATCACTCGATAATATCGGCCTGCAGATAAATCAGTCGAGCTGTATTTCTAATGACTACATTAGAGTAATATTAGTGGTCTTTAATTATTTTTTTCCAGTATCTAGAGAGCAAGTTTTCCTATGACAAATATAGGGCAGATAAATGCATTAATTTATGATGTAATACAGTGACATAGCCAAGAGATATACAATCAATATCCCACAACATCATAAAAAAAACACTGAGAAAATATATGCACTTGCATAAACCAAATACAAACATAAATTATTTTTATTATTTTATTTAATATAAAATTAATTACTTTTATAATTAGTTTTATAATTAAGCATTCTATAAAAAATATTTAATTTAATTAATAATGTAACACTTTAATTAAAATGTGTCAGTTATTAAAGCTTTTAAATAAATAAAAAAACAAGATTATATTATTAAAAAAAAAAAAGTTAAATTAGACATCTAAAAACATACATGTGTGTGTATAAAAATGTTTTCACCAATTAAAGTGACACAAAAATAAAAAGTAAATAATTTAATTCTAATTATGATGAATTATATTTCATTTAATTTCATTAAACTTGGTTTGTCATATTTATCTGTCTTCTGTGGACAACTTTGCTGAAGTGAAGTCAAATCACACGAACACAAACACCAGCAAAGCCACTGAAATTAATGACATTTACTACTAAATACCAAGACACCATTCAGACCTGTCAGCAGCGCTCCTTTATGAATTATGAATGCTTACCTGATGCAGAGTTTTTCTGCACATGACCACTGAAGATATATTTAGCAGGACTAATTAATGTCAACTGGTTGATCCTGTTTTAAAATTAAAGAGCAGATATACATTCATGGGCTCTCAAAGTGAGTCTCTCTGGCACCTGATGCCTGTAAAATTCACAAACTAACCAACATGCATTTGTTTAAACACACATGCAACAATACTGTTTAAAGCAATTGCATGACTCCACCAATCATTTAAAGGCATCTCTAACCTTAACTCTCTCTCAAGCCGCAATGACTCATGTACAAACACAAATGCAACGCAGAATATGGCTCACACACTGTGTCACTAGTCAAGGTGTTTGGTGTTTGCTCTGAGTACACAGGCTGGGCATGGACAGCCAGCACCTTTGGATAAGAATATGAATGTGTCACAATGCTCTGTGAATGATTTCACTTTAAAAACATTGAGAACAAATATGCCAGCAGTGAAGCTTTCCAAAGCATTATATTCAGGGATAGCATTTCATTCTCTCACCGAGAACATGAGCTGAAACCAGACTCTATTGCAAAACAAGGAAGGAAGAGATGTGAAAATTTGACACAAGGAGAGAAAAAAAAAAACTGCCAAAACTAAACACAGACTCACTGAATCAGCCCTTTAGAGGCGCACAGAACCACAAGGCATGAAAGTTTTCAGTAACGCTGAGCAGCAGAAACTTGGAATAATCCTCAAACAAGACTTCAACTACTTACTTCTCTGTAGCAGGTGCATTTTTCCCAGTGGACATGGTGTATTTTGTTGTTTGTAGTCCTCTTCTGGGCCTTGTGGCCACACACACACACACACACACACACACCTGCTCTCCCTGTGAAGCGCGTTCTCTCAGTCACTCTCACTGCGCGCGAAGATGCTGCATGGATGAGGACTACCGGAGAGCTCGAGCTGGCGGGGGATATGGAGCAGAGCTCGGCTCGATTGGCACGGGTGGGTGGGTGGGGGTGTGATGTGAGAACACGGACTTCTTGACTCCTCCTCGAGCTCGCAGCAGGTTTGTGGCAGGACACCAGAGCCAAGGGACAGGAGTTAGTAGCGCCATCTAGTGCTGGGGTGAAGAAGCGACTCGTTTGACGAACGAGCTCAATCATTAGTAATGTTTATTTTAAATCTTTGTTTAATTGGTAAATTTTCCCCCCAACGTTTTGTATTTCTTAAGATTTTAAATGCATAAATTTAATTGCATTCATTGATTTATTTATTCGCGATTCAATACTCTTTATGTATCTGAATAGTAGATTAAAATAACAAAAAACAATAATTTAATCATGTTATTATTTCATATATAAAAGATATATAATATCTTAAAGACTAGTAAACGCATGCATGTTTATGCTATTTTTAGCTTTTCAAACTTGCAAAGTGAAAATATTAACACACACCAAAAAAAAAACAACAAAGAAACAAGAAGAGAGGAGAAAAAAAACAAATAATTATATGGCATGTTTCTTTATTTGATCAGAAATAATAATAAAACGGTGGAGGAAATTAAAATATGGTCTACACAAGTAAAACACTTACACATAATAATATAAAATGATCATATATATATAAAAAAAAATCATTACGATTTTTATAAATGTTTTCATCTGCAATGCTTTTTGCATTGACAAATAGCATAAAATCAAAAGGGATAGAAAACAAATAGCAATGGCCAGTAAGAAGAAAGATATCATAATTCAACTTGCTATTCTTATCGTTATGAGCTTCTACAGAGAGATGTGAGTAAAAGAGATCTAAAATGGTTTTTGTGACTAAAAAATGTAATGTAATGAAATTAGCAAGATCAATAGCACGGTGACTGCCAGAAACATAAATATATATTTCAAAGAAAAGGTTAAATCACAATGTATCCTAGTAGTCTACTACAGTGTATCGTCGGGACGCATCGAGCTGCAGGAGAGTACCTTTCTACCACTAGAGGGCAATAGAGTAACTATTTTCAATGAGACGAAGATTTACTCCTCTAGACTAGAGAACTTCACGGCAGTAGCCTTGTCCAGAAACCAGCTCACAGGTGAGTAACCACTGGCAACATTAGATGATATTTTCCATATTTCTTTGGGTAGGGATTTGGGATTTTTTGAAGCGATCAAATACTTCCCATTAAAAATTATAGAATGTAGTAAAATGTATTTTCAAGACATAAAATACAGATACAGAGTATCCTGTCAGGCCTAGAGCTACAGTCGAAGAACTGAAAGAAATGACTGCCACAAACAGGTTGAAATATTGCCTTTATAGTTATTGTCAAAATATAGATCTTACAATAACATTTTAGCAACATCATATAATAAATTTCATTTTTTTGTAAAATACTTTATACATAAAAGATTTGAAAATAAAACATTTTGCTTTTTCACACATTCAGTAAAATGGCTTTGGTTTGTAAAAAGTTTAAAATAAATTATTATCAGCAACATTTGGTCCATTTTAGGTCATTTCGCATATAATGTCAATAGGAAAACCCTGAATTATAACATAATGCCTTCGGTGTTATGCATTTAAACAAAGCATTTTGCTTTTAAATAAGAAAACATCTTGCATAGGCAAAGTACAAAAGTAAACAAAAATCAGATACATTAAGCATTAAAACAGCTAAAACAGATCTCATAACTCATGCTTGCATTTAAAGTTTAGACTTAACAGTTTGAATTCACTTTTGCTGTCGACGCACAGAGGGATTTATGATGTTTGAAACAATTTGAAATGGTTGAAAAAGTCACAGTGATATTATCACAGATGATCCACCTCGTCCTCAGTAACCCGGAGGAGTCATAAGAGAGATGTCCAAGCTAAAGGTGAGGCATTAAGCATTTTTTGATCCGATTTTACAGTACAGGATCATGGAGACGATCATCCCTGCAAGCTGAGGATGAGAACAGAGAGAGAAACTCTTCAGAATTTAAATAAAAAGCATCAGTGTCATAAAGGGCTTTTTATTTTTATATATACATAGATTTAGGTTGTAATTATTCCCCTAAGGGAAATAAATGCTTACTACAGGCAATCAAAATTTACTCTAGGCTATTTATTTAGTCTCCAACCAAGATGTAGAAGAATTTGTTTCTTCATCAGAACAAATTTGGAGGAATGTAGCATTAACTCGCTCATCAACGGATCCTCTGCAGTGAATGGGTGCCGCCAGAGTCGAAACAGCTGATTCAAAGCATCACAATAATCCACGGCACTCCAGTCAGGAAGTGAAAAATAGCATCTTTCTTAGAAACAAATCCATCATTAAGACATGTTTACCACAAAAGATCCGTCCATCATTAATAACAACACTTAAAAAAGTTCACTCACATCAAAATCCACTGGCATATTTGTTTTTGCTTGTAAAAGGGGCTTGAGCTGTGCATATTTCTCTCCTGAATCAGACGAGACTACTTGAGAACTGGAGAAAGCATTATGAGAAGAGGACTTTAAAGATGTCTTAATGATGGAATAGTTTCTTATGAACAGGCAGGTTTTGTCTTCACAAGATGTCAGTTGAAGTGGTGTGTATTATTGTGATGTTTCGACTCATTCTGACGGCACCCATTCACTGCAGAGCATCCATTAGTGATGCTACATTTCTCCAAATCTGTTCTGATGAAGCTTTAAATAATTCATTTTCTTACCAAATGTCTCTGGTTTTATAATCAAAGAAATATTGGCCGGGTTTCCCAGATTCGTTAAGATCATCTTAACGCTAAGATCTTCTTTGGAGCGCTCTTAAGAACGCT
>JAUCMS010000062.1:2591839-2614223 GCA_032357445.1 Enteromius radiatus
TTATGTAAAGAAAAACTTTTATTTTGGATGCGATTAATCGCGATTAATCATTGCCCAGCACTAATATAAATACACACTCATATAGTATATATTTTGCATGTATTTAAATATATACATTTATAATTTACATTATATACAAATATATTTAATATACAAAATCTAAAATTTTTCTTAAATATATAACATGCATGTTTGTGTATTTATACATACATACATAAATACACACAGTACAAACACATATATTATGTAAACAAAAGCTTTTACTTTGTATGCGATTAATAATGATTCATTTCTGAAGGATCGCGTGAGACTGGAGTAATAATGCGGAAAATTCAGTTACGTATCACAGGAATAAATTAACTTGAAAATATATTGAAAACAGTTATTTTAAGTTCTAATAACATTACACAATATTAGCGTTTTTACTATATCAAATAAATGAAGACTTGATGACCACAATAGACTGGTCCACAAGTTTTGAATGGTAGTGTTGTCATGTAAAGATAGCTAATAAAACATCTAAATAGATGAGATTTAAGATATCCGACTGATCAGGGGACAATCAAACTCACCCAAATTTGCAGTTTGATCCTCTTGTTGTTGCGGAAAACGGTTTTGACCTTAAAGTCGATCCCCACCGTGCTGACGAAGGCTGAAGTGAAGGAGTCGTCGGCGTAGCGAAACAGGAAGCTGGTTTTACCCACACTGCTGTTGCCGATGATGAGGAGTTTGAACATGTAGTCGAAGTTTTGGTCGGCCGCGTCTTTCTGTGACGGCTGGAGACGCGAGTCGCTCACTGACGCCATCTAAAACACAGAAAACCAGCTTTTCACCTTCACTTACTAAATCACTACAAAAGCCACTTGGTAGCTAAGATTGAGAAATCAAATCGATTTAAATGCATGAATCTATATGAAATTTTGGTTTCTCGTTTAAAGTCAATATATAAACCAAACTGGCCCTACTCTTAAGAAGCATATGGAATTGTTTTCTCAGCAAATATCGAGTTTGTCTCTAAATTACGGAAGTAAACTAGGTTTGTGATCGCCGTTTCGCGTTCTGGTCTGAAAACGTGACTCTGATTACCCTCGGAGCACAAGCTTCAGAACCAGCCATGTCCACTGGCAGAAAAGCTCAAACTAACAGACAAACTCTAGGGAATGGAAATAAAACCCCTCCACAGTCCAACTGATCAATCAGACACTCACGGGCCTGATGGAGAGGGTCTCCATGGCGACGGGCCCACGAACAAAGCACGCAGACCCATTAAACGGTGAGCGGAGCGCTCCAAACACCACTCCTCTACAAAGAGAGGGACTGCCCACAGCAGCTATTGTCTCGAGCACTTGAGAGCTTCTTGTTAGGTAGTATCTTTTTGAACTCGATTGCGGTAGTAATTCAGCATAGTAAGTCTGTAAGTTGGAGGGGGCTGAAGAGACTGCCAGGAGATGTTGTAACTGGTGGTTAATCCTAACGGTCAGGTTTAGGGTAAAGTTGCAAAATCATTGGGCAAGACAACAAGAAACACTTAAGAGGCTATGAAACACCTTCCTATTTCAGGAGGAAAATTGCTCTAATTAAAACAAGCACAGAAGGTGGTAAAGCTCAGTTGTTTGGGCTTAGTTTTATTCGGGAGACAACAACTATTATTATTAATGATGAAAACTAAGTTGTGCTACTTAATATTTTTCCAGAAACTGATATGTCTCTTCAAGATCCTTTCTTATAAAGTAAAAACTTTCTTTTTCTTGAGCAAAATTCAGCTTTGAATCACAGGAATAAATTACTTGCTAAATATATATTCACCTACAAAACAGTTATTTTAAATTGTAATAATATTTCAAAATATTAAAGATTTTACTGCATTTTTCATTAAATAAATGCAGCCTTGGTGAGCATAAACGCATCATAAATGTAGTCTATATAACAAAACCAACAACATTCAGGATATTTCTTGTGAACTATCACTTTAAAGTAGCCTAATTTTGCAATTAAACAATGTTTTTCGCTTGCTATTACTGATTTATTGTTCAAATGAAACATTGCCATTGAGTTCAACTGTACTTTCTCAAAGGATCTTAAGCTCCCTAAAAGGTCCTGTCACATGTTGAGCGTGTGCACTGGCCGTACTAGGCCTTCTAACACTAAAACTAAAGCCAAAGATGGCAGTGAAAGTGGATTTATTCCATGATCTTCAATAACAAGACAAGGCAGATCGCACAGCTGGCCCAAATCTCCCAAGCTACTTTGCTACTGGTTCTTTTACCATCGTTTCTGTCTGGATGAAACCCTAAAACACCACCATAAAACAGACCTTACATGGCAGATCTGTGCTCGCCGTTCATTTCATCACTCAATTTAATGGTTTTATACCAAACGGCACTCAGCACAGCTCTCTGTCCATTAGTAAGAACACTGAATCCCATCCCACTCGTCCCGTGAGACACACAAATCAATGATGGACTGTATGGAACCCCTTCCCCTCCATATTAACATTCCTTATTACTTACAATATCACACTAACAATA
This sequence comes from Enteromius radiatus, assembly GCA_032357445.1. Taxonomy (NCBI): domain Eukaryota; kingdom Metazoa; phylum Chordata; class Actinopteri; order Cypriniformes; family Cyprinidae; genus Enteromius; species Enteromius radiatus. The sequence continues at coordinate 2,594,368 of JAUCMS010000062.1, forward strand.
TAGACCTACTAAAATATTAACTACATATGCCGCCACCACCTTTAATTACGCAAGAGTTTTTACAAAGGTTCAGTTAATATTCATTGATTTTCCATAGAGTTTAACTGCAATTTTAGTGTCATTCATTCTATAAGCAATGAATTTTATGATTGACAATGCTATAATTGGTTCTCTCATTTCCTTAAGCCTTTCCGCAAATATTGGGTTATAAACATCTTATTGGGAAATTACGTAATTAATACAAACACAGAAGTTAAATGTTTGCTTAGTTTCTTTATTTTAATACTTTTATTCCGCAAGGATGCATTAAATTGACTGAAAGTGACAATAAAGATATTAATAATGTTGCAAACAAATCTATTAACCTAACTTAAAGGATCTTGAGAAAGCGCATCAGTTTTTGTAAAAATATAAAGTAGAACAACTGTTTTCATCCGTTTCTTGAGCAGCCAATAATCATTTTACAATGATTAATAATGCTATAGACTGTTTTGAACCCCTTTCCCTCCCCATTAACATTAATCTGCATAGAATCAGACCTTAAGGGGTTAGTTCATCCCAAAACGAAGTTACAACAGCAATACAACTGAAATGATCCCAGATCCAGAAACGTAGTAAAAACCATCCATGTGACATCAGTGGAATATTTTTGACACACAACACTGAAATGATCAGATTTAGATTATCAGCTCTCTCAACAAACAACATGACCCAAGCTCAGCGGTTTTGAAAGTCCTTGCCAGACGTGCTATAGCCCAGTGATCTGTGACACCTGACTTCATCACTTATACCAGAGGGCCAAATGGTGTTTTTGAGGGCCAGGGGCTCTGGTTACCATGGCACTGATCTGTCTATTGATCGTCTGGCAGATGTCCACAACTGTGCTCCAGCTGAATGGAGTTAAAAAGCACACAGTTTGCTTTCATTCACTGCAGACTGATTCAAAGATGACAATAACACGGTACATTTCATAAAATAAATAACATCTAATGAATATGACTAAATGACATGTTTAATCCATGAATGGGGGAGGGAGGTTTACCGAAATAGGAAACGGAACGCAACAACTTTCTTCCTAACAAAAAACAAAACAAACAAAAACGTATAATGGTACAGTATCAGATAATACTTTGATGTGTACCATATTCCAAAGAACAATACCGTGGCAGAGCCATTTGTAGCCAAAATGTGTCAAGAATTGTAGAACGGGAGGCTGCTTCTTTTTTTTTGCAGCTGTTCAGTTCTCAGCCTAAATCTGGACCGAATTCGAATCTTCGCGCTCTCTGGCGTTCTAAACTATTTTAAAGAACAACAACGTCAAAATCGCGATGGCTTGATGAACAAAATGTTAACAGTGCATGTCTTGCAGCATGACCCAAAGTTCATAAAGCGTGTCCCATCCGGAGTCAGAGAAAGGTGTGTATGCGGCTCGAAATGACTCTCAAAAGCAAAGACTGAACTGGATTAAGTTCTTACCTTCACACGGATACTCGGTGCTTTATCTTGTGCTCCGGTAAAGCCACCGGCACTTCCTCCTCGCGTGGAAACGCGTATGTTACTTGTTCGGTGTGTGAGACCGTGTGTAAGTGTGTGTGTGTGTGTGTGTGAGTGAGTGACGAAGCTCCCGGATCTGAAGTGTTTACACAGCAGCTTCCAGCTCCGTCCCGAAAAGCATTCTTTTTCTTCCTCTTTACAAACTTTTCTGCAAATATGGGCAAATTTCTCTAATATCAGAAATGCCTCTGTAAATTTACAATTATATTTCTTAATTTGAAGTTAAATTAATTCCGAGTTACCAGGATGCAGAATTGCAAATCAAATTTAAATATTTAAGTAAGAATTAATTAAAATGCCACAAGTTTGAATGCATAGGATCACATTTTTATAATTTTTCATTAGGCTACTTATGGGGTCCATGTAAAAACACTTAATTTCCCAGAATGCCCTTACATCCCATGAGTTGTGGAGAAAGTAATTTGAATTCCACCTCAAAATTATTTCATATTTCATCAAATTATTTAAGTTTCATTAATTCCGTCTGTTAATGGGACAGAATACGTCACAATAAGAATTTAACATTTTATGAATGAAGTAGGGTATAGGCTATTATCACTCAGCAGAATTAATAAATCTATATTCATTATAAGGTACTCCATCTCTTGCTTTTATTTATATCTCAATTAAGCCTGGGCGGCATTCAGGTTTGTGTACAACTTTGGTGAATGCAAATAAAAACATTCACAATGCTTGTTACTAGATGTCTGCAACTATTCTTTCAGGGTACAGAGTAAATTGAATTTACTTTTTAATTAAAACTCAACATACACAGGATATTTCTTTATTTTAAATAAATGCTTGATTAAAAATAAAGTTTGCAATGGACTCAAACACACACAAGCAATCTTATAACTAACTGAAATGGAAAATATGCTGAAAAACTGTATGGAACAATGATTATATATATCAATCTTTATATTAAAGGTCTGAATATGTATCAAATATCAATATATTTGTGTGTCACTAAATCTTCACCATCCTCCATGTCCCGTGATAAAACTGTTCAAACATCATGTTTGCAAAGACGATCAAAGGTTCAGTTGCTATTCATTGCTTTTCCATAGAGTTTAATTGCAATTTTAGTGTCATTCATTTTATAGGGAATGTAAACAGCATTTTATGATTGACAATGCTAAAATTGAGTCGCTCGTTTTCTTAAGCCTTTCCACAAACAGCCCTCTAGTGGGAAAACATATGTATTGTTCACATTGTGAAACATTAAGGCAAAAACAAACATACAATATACTTCAACAAATTAAAACACATTGTTTAAACAATCATAAACAGCTGTATTATCACTAATGCATGTCTAAATAGACAGTCTGTTTATTATAAACAAAAGATGCAATGCAATTACTCAGTTTGAAGCATTTTAAAGGAGGGAGAAATACTGTTAACACCCATAATAATAACAAGATTTAATATGACTGGGCAAAAAAAACCTAAATATGTGTTTTATACATTGTCTAAGAGTGATTCACAAGAATTATTTATCATATAGAAAGATTGAAAAAGAAAGTCATTAACAAACTGAGTTTAAATTGAGATTGAAGACCACTTTTAGGGACAGTGTGAATACACTTTTGGCTCACTTCAACGCATCTGAATTTGGTTCTTTTCACCTTAAAGAACACTAAACACTCTTGTTGTATAAAAATTAGAAGCATTATTGTTATTGAAAAAGAGAACATACACAATTCTCTAAAAATATCTGACTGGACTCGTCCTCATCAACACTCATCACTCTCATATAGTTCCCAAATGAAGGGCCAGGTAAATGAGATTGACGGTGATGGAGAAAAAGCCTATAAGGTTGCAGAGGTTGGACAGACCATGGAAGCGGTAGAAGGTGGTCCTGTGCTCCTTGTATTTTGGGTCCTGCTCGCGTAGTTTGACGTATCCTTCTTTATTGGAGCTCATACCCACCTGATTCCCCAGACCGTGTTCCTTCTCGATCTCCTGCATGACCAGCATGCACTCTGTGGCGGACGGACCGAACCACTGAGCGTTCAGACCGGCCATGACCACGGCCACAAAGAACAGAGTCATCTGCTCGGAAAAACAAAAACAGAGGCGTTTAACAAAATAGAAACAACAAAAATTTGCTTAAAGTGTACTCCGCCTAAGGCCATCCAAGATGCAGATGTGTTACTTCTTCATCAGAACGGATTTGGAGAAATGTATGCATTTCATCACTATCCTGTGCAGTGAATGGGTGCCGTCAGAATGAGAGTCGAAACAGGTAAGAAAAATATCAATAATCCACACCACTTCAGTCTATTAGTTAATGAGAAAGTGAAAGCTGCATGTTTGTATGAAACAAATCCATCAATAAGGGGGTTTTACTGTCAAACAATTGCTTCAAACTAAAATAGGAGACGTATATATATTATATATTATTGCTTTCCCTGGTGAAAAAGTCGCCTCATCTGAATTGGAAGAGAAATACATGCACAGATCAAGTTGTTCACAAGTGAAAACAGACCAGAACAGTTATTCAGATTGACATTTTTAGTATTATTTTGGGGCACAGAAAGTGTGGATATTTTTATCAGCTCTTTGGATTCTGACGGCACCCATTCACTGCAGAGGATCTATTAGCGAGCAAGTGATGTAAGGCTGAATTTCTTCGCATCTCTTCTGGTGAAGAAACAAACTCAGTGCCTGGATGGCCTGGGGAGCACATTTTCAGCAAATATTAACTATTCATGCAGGAGACAAGGTCCAGGATTTAGGTTGATCAACCTGTATGCCTTCATGCCAGTCCAGCAGCTCTCTAGGGTGGTACACAGCATATATGGCCAGACTGACTGCATTAGCACCCAGCAGGCAGTAGAAATAAATTGGAAATAACTTGCTTTGCACAAGACCGAACGTGTGCATGGATACCTGGGAAATCAAAACAAAACCTAAAAAATATATAAAGAGGAGTTAGAAGTATATATGGAATTTTTTATGATCATCATTTGAGTGTATCATAACACCCATGTACCTGCTATGAAGGACACCCACACCTGCATTCCCCAGGTGAAGGAAATGACCAGAAGGTGAAGCACTTTTACAAAGTCCGTTGGGTCTCCCTCAGTAGCCATAATTAACTTCTGTAAAATAAATCATATTAATAATACATAATCAATTTGAAGAACCCAAGAGAGAACCCACATAACGAAGATTCACAGTCTAAATTTTAAGCTCTAGTGCATTTCACAAATAATATATAATATATATATATATATATATATAACATGCATTATGCAGTTTTGCGTGCACATACATTTAAAGTGTGTCGGTACAGATAAAGAGTTTTTTGTGTATGGACTGATGTTGATAAAAATGTCGAGAACACTATACTATTACAAAACAGAGGCTGTAGTTCTTACGCATAAAAACCTTACCGATGATCCTGATCGGTTATGCTTTTGGATCCGCTGATATAATTTGCGTCAGTTTACTTTTTGTCCCGTTAATAAGAAATGACAAACAGCACGTTTCAAGACTTCCGTGATAGACGCGTTTTCTGTTAATTACGCAAGCAGTGACACACTGAAGCTATTTCCTTCTCAGGAAAAATAATAAATAGTGTCGGTCTACAGAAAATACCTACCCGAGTTTATGGGTCTCTTTATGCAGGTCTTCCTACGATCACTTTCGAAGAAAACTGGCGCTTATCTTCTGTCGCTCTTCTAGTTGCTCGATATCACACTGTTAGTCCCGCCCCCGTGACCACACCAACCAATCACGCTCTATTATTTAAATACATGGACATATATCATCCAATCACGATGCAAGGAGCTGCGTGTATTTCTAATATCCATCCAAAACAGTCACTAATTAACTGTAGCACATAATAAGTAACATTAAATCAGTACTACATTTACAACACCGAATTTGTTATAAAAGTAAATCTATTCAGTAGTTTATATATGTACTAGCATAATATTTATTAATATTATGAATCAGCTGTGATTTTTATATTTTAATGTTTAAGCGATTATTTTTAAAATATGATTTAGCTTAGTTTATTTCAATTTTGGTAATTTTTTAGCACTTGAACAAACTTTTTTAAAGGAAAATGTAGGCCATTCTGTTAATGTGTCGGGATTTGAAAGGAATTTAATGCTCCTGACATCAAATCAATAACATAAAACGCAGCCCAAAACAAACAAACAAACACATTAAATAAAACGTATATAAAAATATATATGCGCAAAGAATGCACACAATGAAATTAACTCAATTTATACGTTGTTTCCTCTCACTAAAGGAAGTGAGTGTTGGACTCTGTTGTAGTTCCGGTGTTTTCCATCAGAGGGCGCTCAGAGCCGATCCGCGGTTAAACTACAGAGACATTTGACCGAGCGGAAGTAAATCTTCTGTTTATTCTTTGTAAGCGCTGTGTGCTGATTTTCGTCCAGAGTCGTTAGTCGCAGTTTGGTAAGAGGTTTCTTTTACACAGAGATAATAATGCCTTTTTTAAATGTTTAAATGCCTGTACGTTACGTAACGTTAGCGTTGAATGTTTTGATCATATGGTTTACGCGGGTTTTCGTTGTATTACCATATGTGTTTATTTGTTTTTCTGTGTTAATGTTCCCTTTGAGATGTTAGAGCACCTCTAATTCTTACAATGTTAAAACCAAAAAAAAATCTAGATATTACAGCAGCTTAACTCTAAATTTGCATTATTGTTTACATTAGTTTTAAGACCAACGTGGTTTAGTCTGTACGTTAGTTAGAAATAACGTCTATTCATTTTATATTATTTTAGATGCTAAATGTCATTACCTAAAGGTTACCATGATCTGTGTGTTTATGTTGTAAACCTCATAAGTTGCAAAAGCCAGTTGCTTCTGTTGATTTGTGTATGTTTGACACAAGCAGCTCCTTCAGTTAATGTTCAGAGATTGCTTTAAAGCATGTTTGGTCTCATTTCCTCTGTGCTTTCTCCTCCGCGAAGCAAAAGATGGGACGTAGAAAGTCGAAGAGAAAACCCCCTCCCAAGAAAAAGATGACGGGAAACCTGGACACCCAGTTTACCTGCCCCTTCTGTAACCACGAGAAATCATGTGACGTTAAAATGTAAGAATAAAACTCCTTGTGTGCTACTTGAAGATTTAACAAAACCGTCGCTAATGCACAACAATTCTACTTTATTCCAGGGAACGAAGTCGAAATACGGGGATAATATCCTGTACTGTGTGTCTAGAGGAATTCCAGACACCAATAACTTGTATCCTTCTCAAAAATGTGATCGGTTTTAAGAGTAACTGTGTTTATTGCATGATGTAAACTACTAAAGGACTACTCTATCCAAAAATATAAACGTGCTGAGTTTACTTGCTCTCAGGCCATGCAAGAATTAGTTTTTTTTTTTTTCCTCATAGGAACAGATTTGGAGAAATGTGGGATTGCATTAATTGCTCACTCTTATGCAGTGAATGGGTGCCGTCAGAATGAGAGTCCAAACGGCTTCCACACCGCTCCAATCCATCAGTTAATGTGTTGTGAAGTTAATTTTGGGGGTGAATAATATGTTTAATGTGATGTTGGTCTTGTCCTTAATCGCTCTCTCAGATCTCTCGGAGCCGGTGGACGTGTACAGTGATTGGATAGATGCTTGTGAAGCAGCCAATCAGTAGTTTTGCTGGGTCAAATGTCACAGACGACGACCAAATACACTTATAGACTTTTGTTTGTTTGTTTTAAGCTCCTGTATTGATTCGCTGTTTTTTTGTTGAAGCTGAAAGAACGATCTAATAAAGCCACAGACGGAGGCAACACTGAGATGATGATGATGATTTTAAAATTCAGCCTTTTCCCTTTGTTTAGTGTTACAGAAACGTTGATTCAGATGTCATTAATTTCAAAATAGCTGTTTTCTTTCCGTTTTCATGTGTTGCTAATCTTTTAGTTCGTCTTGTTCTGCAATTTAGGTTTTTATAAGACCATGTAGTGTTAATAAAACATTTGCATATTCTCTCGTGGATATCTGTGGTCTGTTGTGGAATCAGTTAGAATGCAATGTATATATAAAACAACAGTTTTTAACCAGTACTCATGGAAAATAAAGAGAAGTCATTTGAAAATAGTGATTTATTAGTTTTCACTTGCTCAGCCTTTGTTGGTAAGCCTTATAAATAAAGATGTCAGAAGCATTAATGCAAGAGGGACACGCTACATCACCTTCTTTGAGAAACAAACATAATTCACTGTGCTCAGCTATTTCCAATGACAGTCCTTAACACACACTGATATATAAAAGACTAATATCTTCAATTAATTTGCATGAGGGCGGGATCTAGTCACGTCTATACTGCTTTTGTTTTTTTAAATAGCGAAATATATTAACTCTGCACATTAAAACTTATATGTAGACCCACAACCATCCTAATCGTGAGCATTATCGTTGTGTTTTTGCATCGTTTCATAATTGAGTATCAGGTTTGGCAGGTTAAAAGCGGTTTATATGCAAGTTTACTAAATCGTTTCTACATAGCTATTGGGAGGGGAGCCACTTTTCTTTTTAAAAAAGGGCCAATTTAAGTTTTCACAGTATGATTAGGTATTACAGTAGTTTGTTCTCTATATGTCCATCTACTCTCCGCCCCAAATCCTCCCTATATACAGTCATTATACTAGCTTCATTATGAACATTTCTTCATTCAAAGAATGTAGATAAACTGCTTTGTTGGCAACATGTAGCTTGACTAAATATTACTCCGCACTGCAAAAGTCATGTACTTCTCACTTCGTACACGGAGACGGTGAGATTTCAGTTTTCTCATGTTCTCAGTAATGACTTCACATGCATGTTTTGATGACGCTTACTGTGAGGACATGCCCTGGATCAACATGGTCCGATGGCGCTCCTGTCAGAGAGTCAGTGTTTAGGGCAGGACTCTCTGCAGCTCTATTTAACACGTCTGAATTAGCTCATTAGAGTTACTGGAGAAGCACAATCAGGTGCGCTGGATTGTATATGCAAAATGGCAGTATTTAAATGTTGTTTTGAAGCTTATAGCTGAATGACAACATCTATAAAATCTCTTAGAGGCAGTAGTTGAGTTCATTTGGGGTACTTCAGGAAATTGACAGTAGTCGGGCATCTTTGTTGGATTTTCTCTTCCTCCGTACTATCAAAAGAGCAGGGAATCAACTCTGAGACCAAATCCACTGAAAATATGGGGCAGAAGGTTGGAGTATAGTGTGATATTTAAAAAAAGAAAAATTTCAAGGCTGCATTTATTTGATGAAAAATACTGTAATGTTGTGAAATATTATTACAATTGTAAATCACTGTTGTTATATATTTATATATTTTCAGCATCATTATTCCAGCCTTCAGTGCCACATGATCCTTCACAAATCCTTCTGATATTCTGCTCAAGGTACATTTCTGATTATTAATGTTCAGTTTTTGGTGTTTTTAGTAAAAAAAAAAAAAATATTGTTGTAAGCAATACACTGCCATTCAAAAATGTAGGGTACAATTTTTAAAGAAATTAAAAACAAATTTCTAGAAAGGATCAGTTAAATGGATCAGAGGTGACAGTAAAGACATTTATAATGCTACAAAACATTTCTATTTCAAATAAATGTGTCACAGTTTTCACAAAAAATATTAAGCAGCAAAAACATGATAATAACCATTAATCCTTTCTAGAAGAATAGTACTAATTTCTAAAAAAAAAAAAAAAAAGTAAATGATAGTGTATTGTTTTTTAATATATATATATATATATTATTTAAGCACCAAAAACTCAGATTGGTTTCTGAAAGATCATGTGACACTGAAGACTGCAGTAATGACGCTGAAAATACAGATTTGATCACAGAAATAAATCTTACAATATATTCAAAGTTATTTTGAATCGTAATAATATTTCATTGTTTGAATGTATTTTAAATCAAATAAATGCAGCTTTTAAAATCTAAATGTTTACAAAATGTTAACCAGTAGTGTATATCTTAACTATGAGGCATCATAAATAATATCTCTACGTTTATCAACCGTATTATTTTTTCATGTTTTTTCAACTGGGCCATGCAGGAGATGTGAAAATGACACACTCAAAAATACTTATAAAATCAAATAAAACTGAAAAAAAAAAAAAAAAACCAATAATAATAAAACAACAGAAGTGAGAAGCATGTAAAGCCTGTGTGTAAAAAACAGAAAGCGGTCAGTGGCTGAAGATCTCAGCTTTGATCGGTGGCTGTGATGATGTGTCAGGAAACAGTTCAAGCTGGTCCTACTGGTCGACATGAGCTCGCAATATAAAAATAGTGCAGGTGAGTTTTTGTAAAGCAGTGTGCTGGCAGCTGTCTGTTGGTCCTAGTCGGAGTACTGATATCCATCCATCTCTGAGTCCTGGCCGTTGTTGATGTAGTCATTAGGGCTGAAGCAGTACTTGCTGTCGTACACCTGACGGGGCAGGCCGTACACCGTCATGCCGGTCTGGGACGCCACTTTATTGGTGCCCATCTGCAGAGAGACAGTAGAGGTGTCGCACATCTCCATGTCCAGCTTCTTATCGAAGATCTGCCGCTTGGTGCCGGGGGCCGTCATGCCGGCCTGCGGGGGGGGAAAGGTAGAAATAAGCAACCTCTTATATATCTATTCTAATTTCTGTATAGCATTAGAAAGAGTACCTGACTGGCTCCTTTGTTGGTGCCCATCTGCAGGCTGATTGTTGATTGGTCCAGAGGACTCTCCATACCCGTCTTTGGGTCATAGAGATGACGCCGTGTGCCGTAAGATGTCATGCCTTTTTGACTGGCAAACTTATTGGTGCCCATCTGAAAATGAGTGAAAACTATAAATATTATATAAAATGATATAACATACACAGTGTTACATAGTGGGTCTTTTTTGGTTGATTAATAATTAAATGTTTCTGATAGGATGCTGATTGAATTTTCACATGATCCTCCCAGAAATCACTGTAATATGCTGAAATGCTGTTCAAGAAACATTTATCATTATTATTATCAATACTGAAAAAGGTTTTCTATGCCTAATATTTTTTGAGATACTTTTATTCCAGTATTTTTGACTAATAGAAAGTTTTTAAAACTGCATTTATTTGATATGTAACATCATAAATGTCTTTACTGACACTTTTTAATCAATTTAATGTATCCTTGCTGAATAATTCCTTGGAAAAAGAAACATAACTTTTAAAAAGTAGTGTATTATTCAAAAAACATGAATGTATATCATTTATACATACCTGGAGACCAATAATATTGCGTCCCTCCTTTAGTTTCTCAGGAGCAAATTTGCGTTGTTGTTTTTCTGCATATTTCACTCCAATGTCGTATTTAGTATGGAAGCCTTTAGATTTCGCCTGCGTTTCAAAATAACGACAAATAAGTCAATACCAAAGAAACTATACTTTTACATTTTATCTAAAAACAAACACGTGCAACAAGTAACTTTCTATATGTTGAACACACAAAGAGAAGAGAGATTCCTTTTTTGGAAAAACAACTGATCATCCAGCTCAAATACCACATGTTTTGATGTTAATCCCCTTGCTAACAGTTAAACACTCCCATATGAATCTCCTTCCTGTGAAATTTGTCAAATAAAAACTATGAATATAACAGAAGTTCTTAGTCCTGATCGTTTCTCTATTAAAGATGATAATGTGTGACTCACCATCCCAGCCAGTGCAATAAGTGTGGACTGGACCTGAGTGTGGTTGACGTTCTCAAACAGGTCGTTGGCCTCAAATATATCATGTGGCTTCAGTCCATACTCTTGAATGGCCCGGACGAAATTACCAATATTTTCCAGCTGCAACAAACAAGGCCAAACCGAGAATAAAGTGACGTGCTCTGTGATTTGTCAGGCACCAGAAACCTGGTTATATTTAGAACTTATTCGATTTTTAGAATGACACGAACATTCTATTTGGCAAACAACTTGTAACTGTGTACAGTGAATGGAACTTTTAAACCCCAAAAAATGTGAATGTATTACTTTTCAAAAAAAAAACCAGCAACTCTAAAAACCTTACTGACTTATGTTTTAGTGCACGGTTGGATAGTAGTGGTTAAGAATATCTCAACACTAAACTGTGCTAATATATACAATATATAAACCCACAATGTCATTTAATACTGAAAAATGATCATCTTTATACTGAAATAGCAGATGGCCAGATGCTTTGTTTTTTGTGACTTGCACAGTTCTTCACAAGAATTACAAATGCGCACTAAAAAAGTAAGCAGTGTACTAAAAAAGTCATTTTTGATTTAATGACAAGCTTAATCATTTTCAATACCACTGGAAAAACTACTTCATAGCATATACTGCAATATAGGTATTTTAATATCTCAATATTTGTCGTCCATGCAGTTTTTTAAGGCAGTCATTAGTTCAAGCTTTGAGTGGATTTCAAAGAAAGTAATAAAATGATAAAACAAATGGCCTCAATTTACTTGAAGTATTCAAAACAGCAGCGATTTAACTTAAGAGCCGTTTATATTGTTTTAGATTTAAATGAAATATCAGATGGCTTTGATCTAATGTCTGCACAATGTAGTGATGCAGTTAGACAGATATTTACTTATATGACTGTTTTACTTCTTGTTTATTACTCAAACATCTAAACAATGAGCTGAACGTCTTTCTACATGTGGCTGTGAAGTTATCAGTTTAACCTGAGCATAAATACAGGAGATATATTCTTTCATTTCTAATGCAGATCAGATTTGACGGTGTCAGAGCCTCCTGCTGGATCTGACCTAGAACAGCCAAACCCCAGATAAACACCAGAGTATGATATTCTAGCTCACCTGATGCCAGTTTTGAGGAGAGTTGTTGATCTTTCGTACAGAACCGGGCAGAAGAATGTTGATAAGCCTGTGCATAAATAATAAAGAAATGAGCGATTGATCGCATTCTTTGAATAATCTGTCATATTAAAGGAATAGTTCACCCGAAAATGAAAATTGTTTCATCATTTACTCAACCTTGAGTAGTTCCAAGTTTGTCCTGATGAACACAAAGGACGATATTTTGTAACCAGACTGATTTGGGTCACTATTGACTTCCATAGTATTTTTTTTCTTACTATGGAAGTCAATGGTGACCCAAAACAGCCCAAATTCATACAGGTTTGGAACTACTCGAGGGTGAGTAAATGATGACACAGTATAAACTATTCCTTTAAGGTCTTCAGACTCGTAGCTGTTGAATGAATGAGGGAATGGCTCACTCGCAGAGTACAACGCCATCTTTCAGTCCCTCCATGAAGTTCTCAGGAAGTTTGCGACCTGTGACCTCATTGATCCACATTCTTAGTTCCTCCTCCTTTTGTGGGTCATATTTGTGGGCCAGCTGGAGGTCAAAGGTCAAAACATTACTAAACACGTCTGCCTTGCAGAATGTGTACACAATTATTACACACGCAGTTTTTAATTCATTGCCCTGCAAAACTACTTAAACAAAAACAGTTAAATAAAATAATCACTTTTGAAAACACACACTGGGGTCAGTGAGATTTGTTCATGTTTTTGAAATAAGTCTCTTATTCCCAACAAGGCTGCATTTATTTGAAAAGTGGAAAATAAAAACTGTGATATTATAAAATATTATTGTAATTTAAAATAACTTGTACATTTAAATACATATTTTGAAATGCAATTTATTCCTGTGATGCATTATTAGTTATTTTATTCTTTTATTATTTTTTGCATGTTTTCTAAATTATTAACCTCTTTAAAAAAAAAAAAAAAAAATCTTTTGAATGGTAGCTTATATAGTTTTTTAAAGTAATTTTAAATGATATCTCAATGTTGATTAAACAAAACCAACAACAACAAAAAAAACAAGACATGCATATCTGCTCTTCACCCAAAACATGTTTCTTCCAAATAAACTCTATGACCTATTTCTAATGTTTTTCTTTGTCTCAGTTCATCAGATGGATGTCTTAAGATAAAACAGTATGGCTGTGGCTGACTGTAGAGCTGTAAAGGAAAAGAAGAAGTGGTTGGGAATGCTGGGGACATTCCTGCATGCAGAAACTTGGATTGTCTGCTTCATTGTATTGCAGCGTTTGTAAAATATTTACTCTCAACTCTCTGTCTTTCACTATTCTAATAAAGGAAGAACAAGACAGAAAAAAGGGAAGAGGGAGCGAGAGAGAGCTGTTTCTCCCAAGTTTGGTGCGCTGGTGTGGCAGCCAAACAAATGCTGTAACTTTAAATCAGTGTTATTGTTGGCCTTTTCTCTCTTTCTGTCCTCCATGTCACTTCTCCACCCTCAGCTGCGTGTCTCATCCCGTCAGACCTCCATCCTGACTGTGGTTTCTCCTCGCTCCTGTCCGCTCGTGTGAAGCGACGCGCTTAGCACACGCTAAAAATGTGTCCGATAAAAGAACGCCAAGGCCGATAGCACTCATAACCTTCCAAGGAATTCTGCTCAGAGCTCGATTTATTGTTTTTCTCTCATTCTGGACATCTGGAACAGAGCTCAGTCTAACTCTATAGAGGCCAGGCCAAGACTGGATTTTTTTTTAAAAGCAGGAATTCTGTCACAGACGGCCTGGACAACATTCCTTTATACCCTTGGTTATACTAGAAATACCTGCATGTTGTACATTGACACTTATTCTTAGCAGTTACATTGTATAAAGACTCTAAGGTTCCATGAAGAAGCTTTAACATCAATGGAATGGCTTTGTTGTTATACACATGAAGAAGGTTCTTTAGATTATTCAAATATTCTTCACACTAAATGGTTCTTTTATGGTTCTTCTATAACCTTTTGGAAGCTTTATTTTTAGGAGGTATTTCATTGGTGCATAATGAAGGATAAAATTACAAATAAAAGTCTAAGTTTTTGTTGTTGTTGTTGCTGATGTCATAGAAGAATCAATTTTCTTAGTGTGTGGAGCTTTTAAAACATCTATTCTAAACCCTAAAAAATAAAGGTCAATGGTTCCTATCCATGGAAGCTTTCCAGTGGACACAAGTTTAGATTATTAAAATGTTCTTCACACTAAGAAACAAAAATGGTTCTGTTGATTGAAAGGCTTTTGGGAACTCAAGATGGTTCTGCTATTGAATGGCTACAAAACTTTTTTTTTTTTCTTTTGGAAGTTTAATTTTTAAGAGGTTAAAGAATATTATTATAAACAATCTTTTATCTAATGGAATTGTTCACAAGGATGTTAAAGGTTCTTCATCACGGAACCGCAAAGGCTCTTGTTAGTTTCTTGTTATTTTAAATGATTCTTGCTAAATATTCTCTGAAATTTCAACTCAAATTCCTGTTTGTTTTTACTGTTAAAGAAAACATTAAGGGGAATGTTATGTTTTATTATTTTGCAGACATCATGTGAATGTAACTTTTGAACGTTCTCCAAACAATCCTAGATGAACGTCCCACTGAAATGTTTCAGAAAAACGTTCCATAAACTATGTATAAATTGTGAGAACATTATAGAGGACCAGATAACTGTTTGTTCATAGACTTCTGCAAACGTTCCCTGTTGACGATACAAAGATGATCTTCCAGCATCAGGGTGGGATGTCCAACAATGCTCCTCCTTATTCTAAACTGTTTACACCATGCTCCTCTTCTCAGATATTGTGAGTGAACACAACTCTTCCTTATATGGGGACCGAAAACCACATACTTAGTGCTCAGGAAGACACTCCTGACATAACACCAATGACACGCAAAGTCCACAGCGTGACACCTGAAACTGTGCAGCATGACTTCTGATAATCCAGACAATACAGATATGTGTGGTGTTTAGGAAGCAGGACATCAGCGACAGAGACAAAGAGACTAAGTTTGAGGTATTTTTTTTAAAGTACACCACTAAGACTATGATGGAAGTAAATGTGGCAGACTGTTGACTAAGGAATCAATAAAATTATAAAAAAAGCTATGACTGAAAGCTATTAAATATTTCATTTTTTACCTTTTTATAGATGCAACCAACCTCTTCAAAACAATGTCCAAATATGACTAAAATCAACTAAACATCAATGACTCGGTGTCAGAAATGCTAACTGTATTTGACAAAGTTCTGGTAAGTTAGTAAAGTATAGGCAGAAGAGGCACGTCATTGACGAAATGTATACTATTTAACGCTACCTTGCTCAGTTTTAAAATATTCTACACTATTTTCTTTAAGATGTTAAAACAAACAAAATTAATATTAAAGCAACGTAAACCTTTAATAAAGCGAAAATTGCCGTATTCCTCGACTCGCGGTGAAGTGTTGTCATGGAAACGTTCTTTAGGTATTACTTCTGTTATTAGCGCACGTGACCTTACTAACTTGTACTCTTGTTTTTGTTTTTTTTTTCGCGGAGGATAACTTTACTGAAATTCTGTTACAACGACTACCAATTTTCCTTCTTGACCTTTTGTTTTGCTTAACGTTACTTTGGTGCAGACTTTAATGAGTTGGTTTGGATACCGATAACTCTCACGTAATTCACACCCTGTTGCTGACATATTTGAAATGCTGTCAACACTTAAGAAAAAGTGTACAAATTCCTTGTATAGGCTACATTGCAGAATAAACGTGTTGAGTACTCGAGTAGCGCACGTGCTGCCCGCGCATCTTTGACAGCTGTCAATCAAAGCAGACGCCTACCTTACTCTTGACCTCCGCAGACAGCCCGAAAGCAGGTCCGCTCTTGAATTGCGTTGTCATTGCGCTTTTCAACAGTCTGAGACGCGAGGAAGGCGATATAACGTTAGATCTGGAACCTCGTGTCCAACTGTCCGATCATGTGGGAAGGTTTGGGCCACATCTTATTTTCCACAATCTTTTTTAAACTCTTCCCATCTGTGCGTGCGCGGAGCGAGCGCTGATTGGCCGGGGCCGACGTCCAATTGCGACGTCACGCCGCTCTGTTGCAATGATGTCACCGGCATGGCATTAAACGCGTCCCATGTCACTTTTTCCACTTTGAAGTGAGTTAGGGATGCCTCTGATTTGTCTAGTTCAGGGAATCTCAGCTGGTTTGTTTTAGATTTTACAGTGGGCATCAAGTCCAAATATGTCTCTTGTTCAAAAACAAACCTGAAAATGATTCACATTACTACCATGAACTAGACCTATTCTTTCATTCCTGTGATTTATTTATTTATTCATCTACATATCTGTCCATCTATAATAAAACATGTTTGTTCATCCATCCATGATGGATTCCTCCATCCATAATAAAATCCACCCATCAATGCGATAAAGTTAATTCATCCACCCTTCCATCCATCTACCTACAATAAAAATCCATTCATCCATCCATAATAATATAAATGTTAATGTAGATAGAGACATACTAGTACCTAAACACAGAAAAAAATACGATAAAAGCAATGTAAACAATAAAATAAAAATGAAAAAGACAAAGATGGTGAACTGTAAGTCTCTGTGTTCTGCCTTGATGCAGATGAGCTGATTTTCCTCTTTCATTCCTCCGGGTTATTCTGATACAGATGACAAGCCCTAGGAATGTGGGGCCAGAGACATACTCTGGTAAAACCTCCTGATCCCTCAGCAGGACTATGATGTCATCATGAGATCGCACATAGGAATGGAACTAAGACAGCGTGATGTCACGATTCCAATGTATAGTCTGTGTTAATGATGTTTGATGGTGTTTCAGTAATAGGTTGGTTTGGAATGTTTGACAGATACTCTACATGCTCGATCAACACCACAGAAGCACAGCCTTGGATCTAGAATGTTTCATAACAAATCTCAGTAAAAATGTCACATAAAAGCGGTGGTTATGAAAGTGCTGATATGAAAGGACAGGGTCTGAACGATTGTGTTAACATCTTTATCCAGCACTGTAATCCACAGCTTATCTGACCTGAAGTATGGCTAATTAAGATTAGTCGAAGTGATGAAGTTTAATTAAACTGATTCAAATACAGACACAATGATCTTTAGTCATGATAACTTAAACCATTACCCTAAGAAAGCAACATTGTTTTATTAGACACAAACAATATAGAAATCCATAATAAAATCCATTCTTCTTCATCCATCCATCTATAATAAAACATTCATTTTTCATCCATCCATCTATAATAAAATACGTTCATTTTTCATCCACCCATCCATCCATCCATCTATAATAAAATACATTCATTTTTCATCCACCCATCTATCTACTAATAATATACATGCGTCCATCCATCAATTCTTCATCTACCCATCCACCCATCCATAGTAAAATCCACCCATTCCATCTAAATCCATTCATTCTTTATCCACCCATCTATCTATAATAAAGTCCATCTATCTATCCATCCATCCGCATCCATGCATAATAGAATTCATCCATTCTACATCCATCCATCTATAATAAAATACATACATTTTTCATTCACCCATCCATCTATTAATCATATACATCCATCCATTCTTCATTCGTTCATCCACCCATCCATCCATCTATAATAAAATGTATCCATTCTTCATCCACCCATCCATCTATAATAAAGTCCATCCATCATCCATCTATAATAAAATACACAAATTTTTCATTCATCCATCTATCTATTAATAATATCCATCCATCCATCAATTCTTCATCCACCCATCCATAGTAAAATCCACCCATCCCATCTAAATCCATTCATTCTTCATCCACCCATCTATCTATAATAAAGTCCATCCATCCATCTAGCCTATAATAAAATACATCAATTTTTTATTCATCCATCTATCTATTAATAATATCCATCCATCCATCAATTTTTCATCCACACATCCATGCATAATAAAATTAATCAATTTTTCATCCATCCATCTATAATAAAGTTCATCCTCCCATCTATCCATCCATCCTTCCATCCATCTATTAATAATAAATTCCAAAATAAAATCGATCCATACTAAAATCCATTGGTAGTTCCATAATAATATCAATGTTAATAGAAATAGAGGTAATAGAAAAAGGCTCATTTTACTCAATAGAAACTGTACAAGCAAAAAAATAAATAAAAACATATTTTTGTCAATCTCCGTGCCTGACATTTATTTATGATCTGATTATGTTTGAGTTATGTCATTAATTAAACACATTAAAACCATTTTGTCCACACCAGCAAAAGCATAACCAGATGTACTACTCCGAAAATGGCATTTTATCCCGAAAAACTACGGGACAGTGTGGAGTATGGCTGGATGATGTCATCAGTGTGTGTGTCAGTCATCACTCAGGGTTAAAGAGTGTAACACACCTCTAAAAGTGGCTTTGTGATGCTCACATACAGTAGCCGAGTCCCAGTCAGGGAGGCAGTCGGAGCGCAGCCTGATCCAACGTTCTTGTAAACATTCTAGGGGTTGAAAAAGAACAGGGGAGGAATTCGGACGCTTTATTTGGTCATGACTGAGGCAGACTATCACCCTGCTATGAGGGTCAAGACGAAGAGGTGCTCATGCTGCACGGCTCTGACATTCACAACCTCATGAGAGGACTTCACATTCAGCTGGATTCCACAAAGCACATGATAGAGGAGTCCAAAACACCTCCATCGCTATGTATCTGAATGCATGATTTGGTAATGCTGGTGTCATTTAACTAGCAGTATGCTTTCTTTTAGATCCTCTGGAGATCTGTTCTGTGTTAATGGCTTGTTTTTGTCACCCTTCATCCATAATAACCTACCCAACGAGGATGTCAGTGAGAGGTGCGAATCAGTCAAACACATTTAGCAAAGATAAGCAAATAAAAGAGTTACAACAGAGTTACTAAGGTGTTCTGGTGGTTACTAAGGTGTGGGAAGGCAGTTGCTAGAGGGTTGCTAAGATGTTCTGGTATTTACTGAAGCATTGCTCGCTGTGTTTCTAAGCAACTGAGTAACTTTTACATTGGATTGTTTTATTTTTTTTTTGTCGTCTAAGATGTTTTAAATGGTTACCTAGCTTCTTGTAGAGGGTTGCTAAAGTGTTTGTGTGGTTTCTAGCCAGCTGCTGACTTGTTCTGAATAGTTGCTTTGGAGTTGCTAGAGGTTTGCGATTGTGTTCTGATGGTTTCTAAAGTGTTCTGGTGGTTACTAAGGTGTTTCTAAGCAGTTACTAGAGAGTTTCTAAAGTGTTCTGGTGGTTACTAAGGTGTTGCTAGAGGGTTTCTAAAGTGTTCTGGTGGTTACTAAGGTGTTGCTAGAGGGTTTCTAAAGTGTTCTGGTGGTTACTAAGGTGTTTCTAAGCAGTTGCTAGAGGGTTTCTAAAGTGTTCTGGTGGTTACTAAGGTGTTGCTAGAGGGTTTCTAAAGTGTTCTGGTGGTTACTAAGGTGTTTCTAA
>JAUCMS010000062.1:2626645-2642476 GCA_032357445.1 Enteromius radiatus
CTAAGCTACATACCTTCTATGTACATATCAGACAACTATTTCAAATATTCTCTCAATGCATTCTAGGGCACCTTTAACACCAAATAGACAATTATAAGCATGCAATCAATAATTTAATAGCTGTGCCAAGGGCCACAAAAAGCCATTGTATAATTTGCACACTGGGTGAAAAGAAATCAGAATTAGGAACAGCACACAGATAACATGATGCTGACACAGCAGGAGACGGTATCTACGGTTGATAGCTGACAGTGAATGAATGGGTCCCAGTGTGTTTGTGTGTGGACTGTAGACTTTCATATCTGTTATCTGTGCAGTGAGAACCCCCCTACAAGACTCAAACCAAAAGGGCACATATTTTATGAATCTATTGTGCAAAATGCTTAATTATACTCTAATTACAATTGTTTTTAAAAACCAGGTGTTGTATAACTTTCAGAAATTAAAGTGGCATTTATAGGGAAAGAAAGTACGGTGCAAGTGCAGTTGGTTCTGTGCTCGCATTACGATTTGCTAACAGAATTTATAATATCATCTACTTTTCAAACAATGTGAAAACAAGAACAGGTGTTATTTAGCATCTTCAAAAAACCATTCAGTGTGTGTGGTTAACCTTTGACATTTTATATAACCGCTTAAAGCATTGTTCAAAAACATATCTCTTTCCAACTAGAAGTGCTGTAAGGTCAAAGTTAACCAGGATCAGAGGATCAGTGATTAGAAAGGTGATCAGACCACACTGTCATTCACCTACATTTCACAACACCGAACAGTACAGAGATCACTAGATCTCGCTCGTGTCGGGCTACAACAGCATTATAAAGGAGATTTGGAGGATTGTTTGCATTTTGAAAGATTTGAATAGATATAATTCTAATATCATATATTTTAAGCAATATCATTTTTTTCAAAAGTAAACAAACTTAGTTTAGAATTGAATTCTTCTTAACTGCAAGTAATAAGAATATCACAACAAATTGTAATTTTTAAGGCAAAACTTCAAGATCATAGTAAATCATTTTTTAAAGTTAGGATAACCTATTAATTTATCGGGTTGTTTCAAATAATCATTAGAATATTACTACAGAACAAACGCTTAATAAATTGACAGACAAGTATAACATTTATGATTTAATTAAGGCAAACAAATGTGCAAGATACTGTAATATCACACATGACAACTGACAACTTAAATCGGATTATACTGCTAATAGTATTATTAATCTGTAAAGTGTTTGAGAAGGAGCATTGGACAACATTCTTACCAAGATTTTAAGATGTTTTAAACTTTTTTAAACTTAAGAGGATTTTCATGAATCCAGCACCATTTGCTCTATCTCTATATAAAGAGTGTGGAATTATCTTCTAAAATTAGCATTTTTATCAGAAACGACCTATACATTGCCATTAGAGTAAAATGACTGAATCTAAACCTAGGAGCCTGACTAAAATGCTCATTTTAAATGAGAATTTCAGACAGCAATTCAAGGCTTTTGCATCTGAACTCTTCATAAGCATTATCAACACAGCTAAGTTATACTTCTTCTCAAAATGTGTGACTTGTTCCTTGTTCCATCCCTGCTAGCTACCAGTCCATGTCTCTTTGCACGGTTTACTCATCCATCCATGCATGCACACTTCTATCACAGCAGTGCTGATTTATATGATACCTGGAGTTCCAGTCGTTGAGTTTGTTTGGAGGAAGTTTCCCATAACCCTGCGTGAAGTTGGAAGACAGAACCGGGCTGATGCACGAGAAGAAGACCTGGAACCCCACAAAGCTGCCGGCCACCACATACACCTCTCTCATATCCATCTCTCACCTGCACGAAGAGACATCACAACACACACGGTCACATCTGTGTTCTTACCTGCGCTCGTTCTGCAAACTCTTATCGGTCCAGAGCAAAGCAGCTGACCCTTCCTACATCTCACAAACACTGTGTGTTAGGCATTAATCTGTTTGTGAGTGAAGACGTAGAGTACGTTGTGAATGAAGTCATTGTTTTCAAAACTTCAAAGAAGGTGGCGGTGAATGTGAGAAAAGGAACGAGAAAGACTAATTGTAATCATTTTAATAATTATTTACTTTATTCTGAAAATATATATTTTTATCTTTCTGTTTGCTCTAAAATAGTCTCTATATAAACTGCTTGTTTGTAAAAAATATTTAAAAGTGAAAAGAGAACAAATAGCTTATAACATTTACACACATCTATATTTTAATATATTTAGCATTATTTTATGTAGATTCACAAAACATCCTTAAGAATTAAATTCTTAAATTCAAAAAAACTAAAATGTTTTGTTCTAATTTATTAAAATGGTTCTTCAAACTAAACTTAAAAGTCATTATAGCCTAAATAAAGTTTTGATAACCTCATATTTGTCTAAAATATTGTAAATAACACATTGTTTTAAAGGTAAAATGTTTATTTTTTGTGCCATTTCAAAAACAATACAAAAAGACAGTATAAAAAATATATATATTTTTTTAATAATATAATTTTATTAAAGAAATAAAAATGTTTTATTAAATTTAATTAAAGGTTTTAATTTATATATATATATATTTTTTTTTTTTTAATTTAATTTTTTTTTCAGAGAATAAATGTGTATTCACACATTTGGCAATTTATTTAATTTGCTTTTTTTTTTTTAAAGTAATTTATTATATACATTGGATTTAACATTTAATGCACAGTTTTTCATTTAAACCCACTTAAAATAATACTCTCAAAAGAATAATGAAAATAACAAATTTAAGACATTTTACATGCACAGGAAACAGCTTATATCTCCAAAGTATCTCCAAATCTCAGAAAAATGAGCTCCAGAGGCAGGAGGAATGTAATAAGTGTGTGTCTGATTATAGAGTGGGTCA
Source organism: Enteromius radiatus (assembly GCA_032357445.1). NCBI lineage: Eukaryota > Metazoa > Chordata > Actinopteri > Cypriniformes > Cyprinidae > Enteromius > Enteromius radiatus. The sequence continues at coordinate 2,629,530 of JAUCMS010000062.1, forward strand.
CTGACCCCCAGCATGCTGAAGGGTCATATTGAGTCATCTGGTATTTTTCAAGATGTATCACTGTATCAAGCTATAACACACACACACAAACACACACACACAGCAGAACTACTACACTGTGTGCATCAGTGTCTCTGCAATCTATCAATAAATCGTCTTTTAACCTAAAGCAACCAAAAATAAAACACATTTTGTCTCATATAAGTAATGCATTATTCTTAGTACCGAACGCATGATTTTCCAAATACGTTGGATTCTTCCACACAAATGTCTGGCCTGTTCTTTTCAAATTCTTATGCATGGAGCAAACTGTACATGACCTTCCAGAATCCATTGCGAAACCCCTCATGATCGGGTCTAACACACAAACAATGGGCTCAAGTGCAGTAATCCCACCAAAAATGTGAGTAAACATGTAGCTGTGCTTTATTAAGATTAAACTAACAAAGGTTTAAATCACTTACCCATGTAGTGACAATAGGACATTGATTAAAGAGGAGATTGGGTCATGATGAGATCTGCACAGTGTCTTTCTTTAATCTAGTAACCTGCCTCCTGTTGCCACAAGTTAACACTTTCATTGTAAATCTATTTACGGACTAAAAAAGGTGGCTGGCAACATGTGACCTCCTGTGAAGTGCATTCTCAGTGACGCCCACTCAAGAGAGGGAATGTGCTTCAGGTAGCCTAACCTTTCCACAACAAACAACCTCCACATTACAGACTGTCATGGCTGGTCACATGGCTGGGAATTAATACGATTTGGGAATAGCCTAATGCACAAATGAATGTCAACTAGCCACTAGACTAGATGATATTTCGATAACAACAAGCCAAATGCTTATAAGTGCGTATGGCTCATTCCTGAACTTTTGACATTTTGCCCTCAGGCCAATTATTATGAAGTGTGAACATCAGCTGAACGCTGACTTTTATAAACGTGTCTTAAGGAAGCAGTTGTGTGGTTGATCTATTTATCACTTCACACCTGTGCACTATGATAAGTGAAAGGTTAAATGTCACCACGCCATTATACTGAACACGACACGCTGGAAGAAAATGCACATGCCAAAGTACCTGGATACCTAGGACCTGCCAACACAAATAGTTTGCAGTTTATCTTTGTGGTATTACCCTACACTGATCCTTCACCTAAACTTACCCCTTACAGGAAACTATGTGCATTTTTAGATTTTCAAAAAAACACAATTTAGTATGTTTTTGAATTACGGGGACACTGAAAATGCCCTAATAAATCACCTTATTGTACATATTGTACAATATTACATATTGTAATACCCATGTCATTATACAAATTTGTGTCCTCATAAACCACATAAACATGCACATATACAAGTATAGTGTTTTATCTCTTTGTATTAAAGTATAAAGTATATACACATATATAGTACATATTTTATATTACTACTGTGCCCTATGTGTCTTTGTTTTACTGATTTTATATACACACACACATATATTATATATATAAGTTATATATACATAGGCCTACGTTATAAATATTCCAATTGTATATATTCAGTTTTAGAGGAAGATGTTAAAAGTCTGAATAAACAGGGAAAATGTATTAAGTACACAATTATAAAGTTTAAATCTTCCCTTTAAAAACAGAAGTAACCTTTTCCTTAATATAAACAGTCAAATATTTGTGACGTAGGCTATTTTCATTTTCCTGCGATAGGCTAGATTTTAAGAAGCTGTATGACAAGAAACATGTGACAAAGAAAAGAAAAAAAAACAGCTATCGTATACGAAATTATGCGGAAGTTTAGTTTCGCCAGAATAACAAAGCAACAGATACCGATGCTACATTTGAATTCTACATCCACCAAAACTCTAAAAGAGAGCGGCTGCGTCATAATAGCCCGGTACGTCATAATGCGGTGCATAATAATGCGTAACCGTCCCCGATTCTCAAACTCGCTAACAATAACAAAACGAGCACGCTTGAATCCAGCCGCTTTAACGCAAGAAAACGTGTAGCGTGTGCAGTGTACAAGAAAATTCTGCATTTATAAGTGACTTGAATGAGTGTCCAAACCAACTCCTGGGCGCTAAACTTTTCTATTCTTCTTTCGCCCTAACAATGGCCATGTAACGTAAATAATGCATGTGTGACAGGTGCAGAGAGCGATGCTTCTGTACACACACGCTTCGCGAATGACATTTGCAGTGTCCATTACCTGATAACAGTCTCATAGGTCTGTGTAAACGTGTCCAGATCCTGTTGTCTGCTTTCTTCTGTCCACGAACCCAGTTTTATCTGGATGGCGACGGCTAGCGAGCGCTTCGCTCACTCGCTGTCTTCAAACCCGCGCGTCGTCGGTAGAGCACTGGCGAATAAACCTGTACTTCGTTAGTGAGGCCATTTCCCACCTTTAAAAAACACGCAATGATTTCGTACAGCTCCACGGAGCCCGCTGCGGCAAACACTGCATTTCTTCACCGTATTGACAGGGTTCACGGTTACGTCAGCACGGCCCCGCCCACCCCTCCTCCTCGCACACACCCCCTCAAGAAGCCACGCCCATCATTCCAACGCAACTGATTAAAACCCACAGTTTGAGAGAATAACCTATCAACAAAACATTTTTATTTGTAGTATATTTTCTGGAATATCATATGACGACTACGTAATGCGAAATATTAAGCAAAAAGAAAAGCAAAAAACTGCTATGCAACAGTATGCATTTTTAAGATTTAACAAGCTGTCTTAAAGGAACAGTTCACCCAAAAATGAAAATGCGCTATAAATGTCCTCACCCTCTGGCCATCTTATATGTAGATGTTTATTTCTTCACAGTTTCAATAAAATCTTCTGCAGTGAATGGGTGCCGTCAAAATGAGAGTCTAAAGTAAGTATAATAAGAGCCCAAACCTGTTCTGATCAAGAAACAAACTCAACCAAGACACACTGCATGAATCCCCTTTAGGAAAAATGCATTAAAGCATGACAGCAGCAGATTTCAGTTTACTGATTGTGTAATATTGACCATCATGAGGAAACTACTCCGGGAAAACACTGCTGGAGTTTCTTTGCGTTGTTTTTGTTTTTTTGGCTTTTAAAAAAGTGTTTTTTCCCCCTTAGTTGTGAATGTTGTCATTTGATTTTACAGGCATGTAATAACCATCAGAAGATGGCAGTGAATAGTTCTGCTTGTTATTTAACTCAACTAGCCTTAACTACAGTATTTTGGACATCATAATTACTATCTAAAGTACCTCTGCAGTTGCATAACTGCTTTTATAGGTAACATCAAACATATAATTAGCTGGAGAGCTAACATAACAGAACAAAAACAGAATTTCGTTCACTGAAAAAACTCACATTAATAAGCAAATCTTCTGAATATGACATATATGTGGTCATAATGCATATAGAAATATAACACAGAATCAGATGTATACGATTGTACTAGTTTTCTTCAGCCTACATGTGACTTACATAACGGCACAGTTATGAGTCAAATCACTTTAAAAGGCTCTTTTTAGCCACATATTGTAACTAAAATGGAGCAGGCCTGCAGCGGTCAACAAAACCTTTAAAAACCATGTAACAAAAATAGTCAGAGGCATGTCACGCTTTTACTTTATTCAATTACCAAAAACACAGATCAATGACTCATTGGGTGTATATAAATAAAAATCACCAATGTAACAAATTAATCTGGTGCACAGGAATAGTGTGCAAAACTCTTGTGATTTTTTTTGTTCTCCTTTTTTAATACAAAAAGACTTGTTTGCAAAACTGTACAAATCTCTTTTCATTCGGGTGTATGAAAGAAAGAACAAGAGAGCTGAGAGCTACAGATAAAAGATTTTTTAAAGGTGAAGCATGTAATTTCTTTCAGTCTCTAAAATGATAAATAAACCATTCGCAGCTTGATTTGTCCAAAATGTGTGTATATATATATATATACTGTATGGCTGTGATTCTTTCTTGCTAAGGAATCCTGACCAGCCTAAAACAGCAGCATTGGCTCGACCAATAGCATGAGTTTGGGGGTGGGGCTTTCTATTCGTCCGGCCAATAGCAGAGGTTTAGGAACACTTTTTTTGAAAACAGTAATTGCTGTTTTAATTCCATTCCCTAGCGGTAAAAAACTGCAGACTTCACCTTTAATGGAGTGTTTTAAGGGTGTGAAGGTGTTTCTTAGCATGTGTAGATGGTGCTCTTACAACAGAGACAGTAACTGTACGTAGCACAGAATGTGGCAGAGGCTGGACCTGGTGCCGGGATGTAAAGGCTGAGGGGCATCAGACAGATTAGATGTCACAGTTAATGTTACAAACATTAATTTTCATCCGTTTAGAGTGCAACGAGGTGGAGCGTTTACACTCTGATTAAAGTACACACAATTTGTATACACAGCTTACTTACAGTACCAAACAATTAGTCTAAGTAAACACTATGTTAGAAAAGAAATGTGATTTAAAGGAAACATTAAAAAGAAAAAAAAATCAGAAACATTTTTAACAGCTTGATAAAATGATGAAGTGCACAACACTTTGTTTACGTATGGTACAACAGCACATAGAGCCAACTCATGAACATCCTCTGTGTAGAAAAAAAAAAGCATTTGAATCTGTGAGCATGACTTTATTTTAGCTGCCTGAGACACTTAACCATTTGCATCAAAATTATTTAAATTCTTAAAGAAGTAGCTTATGCAGAAAAGAACATTAGCTGAAAGTTTACTCGCTCTCGGGCCTTCCAGGACAGATTTGGAGAAATGTATCATTTCATTTCCTCAGCAGTGAATGGGTGCCGTCAGAATGAGAGTCTGATAAATACATCACAAAAATCCACACCACTCCAGACCATCAGTTAATGTCTTGTTAAGGTAAAAGATGTGTGTTTGTAAGAAGCAAATTCATCATTTAGGTGTTTTTTGTTTTCTGTTGATTGGTGCATATTTCTCTCCAGATTCAGAATTTTTAGATATTAGCTGGAATTAGCTTCAAGCTAAATTTGCTTCTTACAAACATGCTGATTTCCAGTTGTCAAGACATTAATGATGGACTGGGGTCTTGTGGGTTACTTGAGGATTATTGTGATGTTTTTATCAGCTGTTTGGACTCTCAATCTGACGGCACCCATTCACTGCAGAGCATCCATTGGTGAGCAAGTGATGTAATTTCTTGAAATTCTGTTCTGATGTAGAAATAAACATCTTACATCTACATATTAGATGACCTGAGGGTGAGTTTCATTTTCTAATTTTTGGGTGAACTATTCCTTTAATACACTTTCCTTCTTTTCTTATGAATGATTCATCAGGGCATGTTCTTCCAACACAAAACAATGTGTCTTAATCGTTCATCAAAATGTAAAATCTCGCACTACTACCAAAACAACATTTCTTTTTGTCTTCCATCACCCAGGCAGTGCAGGCTATTGATTAATATGAGCTAGTCATCAAATAGCTCAAGTAATGTTAAAATCCCACTGCATTCCCAGGCATCCTGTGCTGTTTGCAAGAATGACTTCACTGCGAGGACATTTCATAACATCATCATTGTAAAATGACAGCTAAAGGCTTTGACTTGCTAACCAGTGTTGTGCAAAATTCAGAATTGGTTCTCTTTCAATTTACAAATGTGATTTTGAATTGTATTGACCACACCCCACAGGAAGTTAAGTTAGATAAGTTCCTGTCATTACAGGAAGAAAATCGATCTATCTATATCTATGTCTATGTCTATATCTCTATCTATCTGAACATGATATTTAACATTGCCTATATGTAACTTCATATCTATAGGTAACAAATAAGAAAAACACACATTAAATGTTAACAGTATCTGTACACTCCTTAAGGGTATTATTAGAATATTATATAAAAAAAAGAGCTTTTTATTTACAAAAGTGCCAATAAAATAAAATAAATAAATTAGTTAAAAAAAATTGTTCATGTTAAACAAACACACAAACAAAAACTACTTTTAAACTTTCATTTCTAGTTAAAGATGACTGTACAGAATTTCTTCAAATTTCAATTCATTTGAATTCTATTTCCTTACATTCCAATTATTTGAACCTAAATTCCGAGTCTTATACCTCAAATTTATATTCAGGAAATCAAAAGGCTTCTTCAATTCAATTCTGAATGTAGCACAAGCCTGTTAACACACGGTGATATGAACGTGAAAAGGTTGCTCACTATACAGGAAAGGAACTAGCTGACCTCCAGTTACCACATCTTTGAAGGCCTTCACAAAAATACCAACAACAATACAGATGCTGTCTTTACTGTTCTGTTGACGTCACAGGGCACTTCTCTTGAAATGAAAAATCCATACTTTGATGAAAAACTGTAAGAATGTCTCATGTCTGAAAGCCTTGTGTTGTGTCTGGGGAGACATTAATGAAAAGGCCTTCATGTCAGATTGTGCATTACATCTAGCTGGTGGAAAAATCCTTGCGAGCACGAACTGGACATAAAAAATGGAAAAGAATGCTGTGGTTGATTCTTACGTGTTTTGTCATTCTGTCTGTCAATTCCTTCCATGCATCCAAATATTATTATGAGAGCTGGTAAGAACGTCTCCGAGTTTAGAGGTTCTTTCTTTGATTTGCACTTACAGGACGTCCAGATAGCTGATGCTGATGAGATTGTCCTAAGTGCATAGTGAATATGACTCAAAAACAAACCAATAGATACCCAAGTATGTCGTTTTTCAAAACCGTACACTTATATGACTATAAAAACATAACTTGTAAACTCCATCAGTGCTAGGGTGAACATGCGTCCTCTTTTTCTAAGAAATGCCATAGCTGGGATTTCTAAATTGCCTAAAATGTCCAGGTTTTGGCTTTTTTTTCCTATTGGTATATTGTTATACATGATATGTACATGTATTTGCATTACTCTGATGTAGATCCCGCCTTCTTGCATGCCACGATTGGTCGATTTTATACAATGCCTGCATTCTATTGGTCAAAGTACTTTTCAGTCATAACTTTCAGCAAGTATGAAAACAAGCCAAAACACTGACATTTTAGAGAATTTATAAACCCTTCTAGGACATGCGTCAGAGAAAGAGGACTATTTGTCACCCTAATGATCAATTAGGAACAAAACAGATATGCCTTTAACCAAAAAAAAACAAAAACAGTGCATGTATTTACATACGAACTGACACTGCAGTAAAAATTGCAGCCAGAGTTTTGAATTTCAGCCAAAAGCTGATCAAGTCTTCATCGGTTCCCCAGGAAGTAGGTCGGGTTGGTTTTTGAGAGGTGTGAACCGGTGTGAATCCTCCACCCACAGTCCAAACAAACTCTCCGGCAAGAGAGAGAAGCCTACCTGTGATTTCTGGCATTTGGGATCTCCGAGCGGGCGCTCTAAAAGTGCTTCTCGTGGTTTGTTTGAGCGGTTTGTGGAGGCCCTATCGGCAGCATGGAGGAATATGGAGGATGAGGGGTTGAAGGTGAGGAAATCTAGACCTGCGTGGAGTAGGAGCGGTGCAGAGCGGCGGAGCGTCCCGCGGAGTGGGCGGCGCAGTGGCGCGCATGCTGGGACGGCTGGTCTAGACTTCGCTGGAAATGGAGCGAGACGGTATGAGGACATCGGGGGGGACGGGGAACCGATGAGGCTGATGGTCATGTGATCTCAGTGAATGGAGATCCCCTTGGAGTCTGTAAGGGGGGAGAGAGAGAGTGTGAGGGGAGAGAGAGAGAGAGAAAGGATGAGAAACCAAGACTGGAAGGTGGAAACTGTGTTCGGAGAGAGTAAAATAAGTGATGCACCAAAATTCATTTTCTTTTTTTTACTGACACATCAAAAACCAAAATTAAAACGGAAACCAAAAGTAACATTTATCTAATACTCAACAAGTTGATACAAACATTTAAATAGTTTACTAATACTGTTTAATAATACCATTTTTCTAGTATAATCTACTACAATTTGGATGAAATACAATCGTTTAAACGATGGCTGTAATGAACAGATTTATTTAAACAGATTTGAAATGATGAATATATCATGAACAAGTTGCGAAAATACAGTGAATATGTAATATAGTGCTTATATTACTCTAGAGTTATTTTTTCTAGCTAACTGTCGAGTTTATTGTAACTGAATGACTTTTCTGAGGTAAATGTGCCACGATGAACGTGATGCCTGTAGTGATTCTTCTAAGAAAAAAGTCAGAATTTCAATAAAAAACTGTGATAAAGTCGCAATTATTTTTTAATGCACAAAAATTCTCTCACAATTCTCTTTTTTCTTGCAATTACGAGTTTTCATTATAAATATTTATTTATAATATATAAACATAGCATGTGTTTCTGACATATTAACAGTGGAGGACATAATTATTTGACCCCTCGCTGATTTTGTACGTTTGTCCAATGACAAAGAAATGAAAAGTCTCAGAACAGTATCATTTTAATGGTAGGTTTATTTTAACAGTAACAGATAGCGCATCAAAAGGAAAATTGGAAAAATAACTTTAAATAAGATATAGAAACTGATTCGCATTTCATTGAGTGAAATAAGTATTTGAACCCTCTAACAAAAAAAGACTTAATAGTTAGTGGCAAAACCCTTGTTTGCAAGCACAGAGGTCAAACGTTTCTCATAACTGATGACCAAGTTTGCGCACCTCTTAGGAGGACCACTCCTCTTTGCAGATCATCTCTAAATCACTAAGGTTTCGAGGCTGTCTCTGTGAGCTTCTTCGAGCTTCAGCTCCCTCCACAGGTTTTCTATTGGATTAAGGTCCGGAGACTGACCAGGCCACTCCATGACCTTAATGTGCTTCTTCTAGAGCCACTCCTTTGTTGCCTTTGCTGTATGTTTTGGGTCATTGTCGTGCTGGAACACCCATCCACAACCCATTTTCAGTTTCCTGGCAGAGGGAAGGAGGTTGTCGCTCAGGATTTTACGCTACATGGCTGTCCATACTGTCCATTTTCCTGTTGATGCGGTGAAGTTGTCCTGTGCTCTTAGCAGAAAAACACCCCCAAAGCAAAAAAAAAAAAAGCACCTCCATGCTTGACGGTAGGGACGGTGCTTTGGGGGTCATAGGCAGTTAATGACCTCCTCTCATGTAGTTGATTTCTCAGCTTTCTCAGAATCATTGACACCCCACGAGGTGAGATCTTATGTGGAGCCCCAGACTGAGGTCGATTGATGGTCATTTTGTGCTCCTTCCATTTTCGAACAATTGCACCAACAGCTGTCACCTTCTCTCCCAGCTTCTTGCTAATGGTTTTGTAGCCCATTCCAGCCTTGTGCAGGTCTACAATCGTGTCTCTGACATCTTTGGACAGCTCTTTGGTCTTTCCCATGTTGGAGAGTTTACAGTCTGCTTGATTGATTGATTCTGTGGACAGGTGTCTTCTATACAGGTGTCTTTAATTGAGTAGGAGTGTCTAACCACTCTGTGGGAGCCAGAAGTCTTAATGGTTGGTAGGGGTTCAAATACTTATGTCACTCAATGAAATGCAAATCAGTTTCTATAATTTATTTAAAGTTATTTTTTGTGCTATCTGTCACTGTTAAAATAACCTACCATTAAAACGATACTGTTCTGAGACTTTTCATTTCTTTATCGTTGGACAAACTTACAAAATCAGCGAGGGGTCAAATAAATATTTCCTCCACTGTACATGTACGTGTGTATTTATATACACAATGAATATACACAGAACACACACATATATTATGGAAACAAAAACATTTATTTTGGATGTGATTAACCACGATTAATCATTTGACAGCAATTTTCTCCTCAGAACGATAATGTAAACAAGACAAATGTCAGAACTGCAAAAGTTAGAATTAAGAAATAAAAAGTAATCTGCAATTAGTTTTTTATAAATTCAGTGCTGGGAAAAACTAGCTTTTTTATCGTATGGGGAGAACAGTCAAAATCGTGAGAGAGAAGTATTCAATTACATTTTCTATATTTTTAATCTGAGGCGGAAATAGGTTTCCATAACGTGTTCACCAAATAGATGTTGACAGTCAAAACTTGACGTACTGGACATTAAACATCACTCTTTGGGTCAATGATTTCGGCCCTCCGTGACCCCTCCATTAGGTTGTCAAAATTTCAGTGCATCACTAAACAAAATATAAGACTGAGGGAGAAAAGGGATGACTGTATGGTCAAGGTGACAAAGAGAGGAAAAGAAGGCAAAGTAGTTTCAAAAGTGAGGAGGATGAGGGTGGCCTACGAAGGGAAACTCACACTGTGAACCATCTAATGGCCTTCCGTCTTTGACATTCCTCATGCTACACAGTCCATTTTCTTTGTCGAAAAGGTACATCTGCTCTAGAGATGTTAAACTCCCATCAACCCACTGAGGGATCAACGAGTTAATGGCCCTAAACAAGCTGCTGCTTCTGAGTTACTCTATAATAACAGTAATGTAAGGTCTCTTCGGGATAAGCAAGGAGCGGATCAATCCTCCAGAGCGTCAGTGGGTTCTGCAGGGTGCTGTGGTTGGTGTTTGGGTTGTGCAGGTTGGACATGCTAGTAAAGGGAGGAGGAGGGCTGGGTGGGTCAAATTAGGGTCCACTGGGTCAAACACAGAAGGACGGGGTGGGGGCATAATCCATCCCCCTTATGTGTGCAGCCCTGCCACTAACCCACTCCCACCCCTTACCTGAGTGCCACTTAACTTTTCAAGTGGACTCTCTACGCAGGGCAGCGCCACCATGGGCATGCCCAGCACAGACTCAGGGCGCTGGGGTCGCACCGGAGGGGGTGGGGGCTTGGTCTGCTGGAAGTTGTTGATCACGCACGTCACCTACAGAGAGAAGAGAGAGTGCAGAAAGAGAGGGAATAAAGAGAAGCAGCAGTGGAGAAAGTGATGCAGGAATTGCATTTTTCTTAAAAAGAAGTATCTTCATTTATATTCTGAAGATAAACGGAGGTCTTATGGGTTCGGAACGACATGAGGGTGAGAAATTAATGACTGAATTTTCATTTTGGGGTGAACTGCCTTTAACCAAGGCATTTAAATATAGTAAAACCAGAAATATTGTGAAATATTATTACTATTTTGAATATCTGCTGCATATTTTAATATATTGTAAATTATTATTTATTCCTGTGTTGCAATGCTGTATTTTAAAGCATCATTAATCCAGTCTTCAGTGTCACATTATGATAGAAATCATATTAATTTGCCGATTTGCTGCTCCAGAAACATTTCTCATTATCAATGTTGAAAACTAGGGCTGTGCATCTCCATAACTGAGATCAGCGCAATCCACGTCCTGATACAATACATTAAAAGTACATACGAAGCAGTCTGATTCGATTAACCCATAATGCAGTGTTCAATTCAACACAATCGGATTCAATGCAATGCGTTGCAATGGGGAAAAATATGATGCTACACAGTTTAATATGTTACAGATAGTTTGCTTTTATTACCTTGGTTCAGGCATGTTAATCTACATTATATGTGACTTTCAGGACATGTCTTTGTAGTGTAGTATATATTCACAAAGCAGCAGTGATCATGAGAGAACGCATGACAAACAGTTTAGAGAAGACAAATTAATCTACATATTAAATATTGCACACAAATTACTTGTCACAAAATAAAAGTATGGCACATCTACTAATAATTATATATAAATAAATTGTCTCTACAGTTAGAAATGATGTATCGTGTTACAAATGCCAAATTGTATCTGATGCACACTTTTTAAAAATTGATGCATGGCATCATTAACTTTTATGCCGATGCTCCAATGTGAATTGGTGAATGTTAAGTACCTTTCATGCAGTGTGTAACGGCTTTAAGTGAATTGAAAAAATCTGAAAGTGCACAGTGTATAAAGTTATTGTCTTTCAGAAAAAAAGCTTACAAATACTGCTTTAAATGAAACTGACCAGTCACTAGAGGGCTTTGGAAAAATGAATTATTGAACTAATTGTACAAATAAGGTAAAAAAAACCTTACATGCATGTCAACCTTTCTGTAGCACTCCCAAAACCAAAATATGAACCTGTACATGCACTTCTTTACACAAGTATGTTATGTATGTTTTAGTGCTGTATTATTCACACCTCGCACGCTCTCACCAGAAAGACAGCGATGGCTCCGCCGGTGAAGTATCCAGCGAGGACGTCGGCCCAGTGGTTACGGTATTCAGCCACTCGGACCACACCGACCAGCATGGCCAGACACAGTAGAGTCAGACTCAGTGTGGGTTTGGTCAGACGCGTGCCTTTAGTCCTGAACACCAACGTCACGTACATCTGCAAGAACAGACGAAAACATGCTTCAGCATCACATGATCCTTCAGAAATCATTCTGATAGGCTGATTTGCTCAAGAAACAATATTATGTCAAAAACAGTTTTGAGGAAACCATGATACATTTCTTTACAATTAATTGACCCTGAGCATTTGATTAACATAATACAACAGATAACTCATGTTTTTTAAAAAAACATGCTAAAAAGCAAGTTTCTTATGTTAGTTAGCCGACAATTATTTTTTAACGTAGTCAAAATGCATTTTGATTAAAATGAGTTTGAATGCACAATCAATAAACATAATTTCTGAAAATGATCTGTTTTTGCAAAGGAGCTCTCGCAAATGAGGCCTATTTGCAAAAACTCTGTTTTTAAAAAATTTTCAAAAGTAAATTTTTAAAATTATCATATTTTTATTGTGTTTCATTGTGTTAATTAGATTTTTATTTTGGTATTTTAATTATTTATTAACCTAATCAAAATAATTAGGAATGTACAGGGGAAAAAAACATGATTTTTGAAATGTGTTATCTCTTATCTCCTCATATCCACAAAAATATAAACGCAACACCTTTGTTTCTGCTCCGATTTTTCATGAGATGGAGATCTAAAATTTATTCCAGATACACAATATTACCATTTCTCTCAAACATTGTTCACAAATCAGTCTAAATGTGTGATAGTGAGCACTTC
>JAUCMS010000062.1:2707586-2718634 GCA_032357445.1 Enteromius radiatus
AGCCAATCAGAGCAGACCTCCTCATTACTATTCATGAAGCTTCCAAATAAGGCAAAAACAGACTGTTTCATTCTAGGTTCAAATTCTAGGGTTGTAAATGGACCTGTAAAACAGTTTCTGGGCATTTTTTCCCCTTACCTAAGCTACATACCTTCTATCTACATATCTGACAACAATTAAAAATATTCTCTCAATGCATTCTAGGGCACCTTTAAGTAAGTGACCTGCAAAAAAAAGAGGTGTGATACAAATATGATACAAAGTATGTTTTGGGGTCAGTAAGGTTTGTGAAAGATGTCTTTTATGCTCTTATTATTGATCTTATTAATCTCAATCAAACTGCAGTTGATAGCATAAATAACAAGATTTTTGAAAATTAAAAAAGAGAGTTACAGTTAGTTGTTTTTGCAGCCTGTAACAATAGCTGACTGATGAGCACATCAACTAAAAGATTTGCAAACAATGACCTTCAGCCTGGAATTTCTTGAGGAGCGCTTCATAGTGCTTGGCCAGGGTGAAGAGAGCCGGGTGTCCTCTGAGCTGCAAGCACAGGAGACGCAGAGACGAGTGCATGGGAGCATCCCTGAAATCATCGCTGTACTCCTCCAGCCACAGCTGAAGCACAGTCCACAAAGGGCTGCGAGGAACCAGGAAACGAGAAACAAACATCTTCGAAACTGTACATATTCACAGCGCCACAGAGCCACGGTGTAAGCTCTGTATATATGACGTGTGTATATAATACACACATCAGCTTTGTAAATCAACAATGACAGATTAATCAAGGTATACCGCACCTTCAAGGTTAAAGATGGCAAAGATAATTATATCAGAGTATATGTTTACCTGTTAGGGTAATTGGTGCTGTCAAGCGCAGAGGCAAGGTTGTCCCTATTAAGGAAAATGTAAAAAGTACAGTTCTTTACAAAGACTATTTATGTATAAACATTACCAGTACTGTTTGTGGTTAATTATTTTAAGATGTCTTGTCGTAAAGCTTGTCTTGACAAAACAGTGTAAAATGAGACAGTAGCTATAAATCAAACCACCAAGACACGCCTTTACATTTTACGTGGTGCAGAACTGCTTCAAATAAAAAATATTGTTAAGTGTTAAATCAAACATGTGAAATATATCATTAAAGGCTGCATAATTAACACAGCGTTTATCCAGGCTGATAAGTATATAAAGCCATGAATCCTTAGAGGTGACCATTGGAAAGTTCAAGGAAGCGGCCATTGATGATGTATCTTAATGATGTTGGGAAAAAACAACACTCACAAACTAGATATAAGCAAATGCAGCTGGCCATCACAAAGTCAGATTTGCATGTGCATGCATCTGAACAACACACACCTCTGGAAGAGCATCTCGATGAGTTTGTTGGAGCTGGTGAAGGTGCGATACGTGGATAGCAGTATCCTGCCGTAGTCCTGCTCCTGACAGCAGGGGTCCAGGAGGTGAGAGACCAGCTTGTCCAGCGTAGCTGATTTTAACCTGCGTACTTTACATGTCCGGTACTGAACGAAAGCCTCTGTGGGATCGGCTGACTGCTGGACTGGCTCTCTGCGCAGGGTGATCCCAAACACTACCCCGTCTTCATGCTCCTCACCCCACTCCTGAACAGGCTCCTTCAGCACAGATACCAAAAACATTACTACTACTAATAGTGTAGTGATACAAAACATTACTACGGAAAATAGTACTTTAGTGATTGAATCAAAAAAACATGAATACTACTACTAATAATACTGTAGTGATTAAAAAAAATGGAACTACTTAAAACAGCACTTTGGTGATAAAATAAAAAAACATTACTACTAATAATAATACTGTAGTGATAAAAATATTACTACTGAAAATAGTGCTTTGGTCAAAACAAAACAAAAAAACAATACTACTACTACTGATAGTAATAATACTGCAGTGATAAAAAAATAGTACTACTGAAAATAGTACTTTAGTGATTAAAAACCATTACTAATAGTAATAATACTGTAGTGATAAATTAATACTGAAAAATAGTACTTTAGTGATTAAAAAACATTACTAATAGTAATAATACTGTAGTGATAAAATATTATTACTGAAAATAGTGCTTTAGTGATAAAAACAAAAAAATGTTACTACTAATAATAATAAAACTAGTGATAAAAATAGTAATAGTGAAAATAGTATTTTAGTGATTAAAAAACATTACTACTAATAATAATGTTGTAGTGATAAAAATATTACTACTGAAAATAGTGCTTTAGTGATAAAAACAAAAAAACATTACAACTGATAATAATACTTTAGTGCTAAAAACATTACTACTGAAAATAGTACTTATAGTGATAAAAACCAAACATTACTACTAATAATAGATCACTAGTTATTACAACTTAAAATAAGTGTTCTCAATTTTAATATATTTTAAAATTACATTTATACCTGTGATACAAAGCTGAATTTTAGCACATTTCTCCAGTCTTCAGTGTCACATGATCCTTTAGAAAACTTGCTGCTCAATAAACCTTTCACTTATGCTGCTAAATATTTTATACATTTCTTACAGCATTAAAAAGTAATAGAATAATCAATAGAAAGTACAAACGTACAACATTTATTTAGAAATATTTTGCAACATTATAAAATGTCTTTACCGTCACTTTTATTTTATCTAATGTACTCTTGCTGAATAAAAATATTTCTACGAAACTAAATAAATAAATAAATCTTACTGACCCTAAACTTTAATGTATTCTTAAATTTGTATGCCTGTATAAAATCTTCATATTGCAAACATTTGAGTTAAACAAAAGACCTTAATGCAAAATATAGCAAAGAACAAAAATGGATGAGTTATATTCAAAATCAAATATTACTAACCAAAAACACCAGTCATAATGCACTGTTTGTGTAACAACACTGGGGACGGGCCTGTCAGCTAAAAGCAGCATGGATTTGCAAACCACAGACATGAGCACAAAGGGTCCTTCTGACGAGCAGCTGATGTGACTGTAACATTAGGACAAGTCCACACGAGCACACCTCAGGACCAGTCCTGCTGCACAGTCTTCACCCTAAACTACTATTATGAGCTGCTGGGACACTCAAAACTATCAATTACAGCCCATTACTGATGAGGTAGGATAAACAAGACGAGAGCTGAAGATGTGAAGACACAGGCAAGCAAAACAAGAGACTACTGTTCCAACCCAAAGCACCTGAAAACAGTCACCAGGGTGTTTTGGGGTGGCCAGCAAAGTTCAAACTCAGTGGCTATTTAAACCAGCATGTCTGCCTCATAACTAATCTGAATATAACACGAGTCCCTCCTGATGAATAAACTAACTGAAATGTCTTTTGATATATTCCCGTGAACAAACACTTCAGCTAATGAGAAGCTGTTCAGAGCTCAAGAACAGCAGCACTTCAGTTCAAAGGACATGCACCTGGGACCTTGTATTTTCAGCTTGAGACACAAAACTAATTATTATAGATAAAAAAACTATAATTACAGCTGCATGATAGGACAAGCACAATTATTTTGTCTCTCAAAACCTTATTTTTGATCTTGTCCTGTCTCTAAAACATCCCCATTCCCAGTGGTCTTTTAATCTGTATCTCCACTAAAGGTTACTGTAGACACATTCAGAACATTTTTCACTCGATCACACGAGGTCATGGATGTCTGCCGTAAGATAGCGAGACGCGAAAGTAACTGGCGATTATTCAAGGACCAGGAAAAGAATAATGTCTGCTGCCTGAGGCTCGACAAACAGTCCGGGCCGTGTGTGTTTATCAGAAAAGCACAGAACTGGTACATGAGATATATATTTTTTTTCTCAACAAAATAAGCTGTTCAACAAAAGCTGAACTGGAAGTGCTGCTGACTAGGTCATTTACTTTGGCTTAATGTCTGTTGCCCACATTCACCAGGCCAAATCTCACGGCAGACAAAATAGAGGCACATGACACACAGCGCTGGGCACAAACTGATGGCTGCTGTTGATTAGTTCGTCAACGCAATGTGACAGAAACAAACTGGAAAACAGGTTTTGTGTCAAAACAAAGAAAAGTTCTATCGCGGTGTGTTTTAAATACAGTATAATCTAGAAAATACTCAATATTATACTCTCTCTCTCTATATTATATATATAGAAATGTTTTATGCATTTAAAATGTAAATAATATACATATATATATATGAATAAATAAATGTACAGAAAATTGTGTAAAAAAACAACATTGTACTGGCAAACAATTTTTAATAAATCAACTGTGTCACATTATTTTGTTTCTAACTTATATACAAATTACTTATATACTTGATTCATGTAGATATTGAACTAAATACTCGCTTGAAACAAAATGGAACATTTTATTATACTCTCTCTCTTTATATATATATATATATATATATATATATAAATAGATAGATATATGCAACAATTTATTTTACGGTTACAAATATTAGTTGCTTATTAGCATGCATATTACTAGAATATTACCTATTTATCAGTGCTAATTAAGCACATATTGATGCCTTATTCTACATCCCTAATACTACCTAAAACCTAAACCTAACAGTTAATACTTATCAAGTGTTACCCACTCTAAAGTGTTATCATATAACGTTTTTCATTTACTTATTTTTTTGTGATTGTGTTTATGATTCTGTATTATGGTATATGCAACTGCAATCACAGATGTCTATTGTCCATCTATGCATGAAATTAGTCTTTATTTTGCTTTTGTCATCATGAAGCCTGCTTGAGCTCGGGAAAAACCCTATATACTTAATATTATTACACTTATTATAGTATAAACAATTTTAATATACATTTATGCAACATATTATAAGCATAATTTTGTGTTGTAATATGTTTAATGTATTTTTTATGTTTATGTAAAACCACTTTAGCACACACACAGACTATACACAAAAATACATTGACAAATATGATTCACTTTTGCTCTATAGATTCACTTTAGACAATATATTTGGATGAACTACTAGAAAAAAAAAAAACACTTGTGGAATTGGACTTTTAAGTCAAACCCTAACTCTTAGCCTTGTGACAACTTGCCCCGACAAGCTATGATTTATGACAATGTAGTTGAACACAGTAACGTCAAGCACTTCTCTCTGACCCACATTGAACGGCCTCGTCTGTCAGCACTGATGTATATCTGTCAGGTGCTGGGACAGCGCATTTTCTGAACACGATCTCTTACTCTATTTAAAGAGCATTCAGTCCACAGCAACGCACTGCATTCAACACAACTCAATACACTTACATGCAGCACTTGTCTTTCAAAAACATACAAACGGAAATAATTAAATAATGCATCGTCTTACCATTGTTAACTCCCATTTTCCCATTTCTACGAGGACTCTTTTATCATATAATCCGTTCCATCCTCATAAATAATCAGAAAACTTAATTGCCTTGTAGAGAATAAAAGCATCTCGCTAGAAAATAATCATTTTGACTACTACGCCGTTTATAACGTATTACAGTTGCATATAAAAAAAACTATTATCATAGATATAAAATTAAAATATCATTAGCGTATAAAGTCTCTCTAACTATCACAAACGCTTATAAAAAGCACATCACGGCAGAATATAGTCGCTTTGAGGCAGACAGCTCGCACTAACGTGTCGTTTCACCTGCGCGCAGAAGGGCATCATAAAGTGGGAGGGGTTACAGAAGGAAGCCTCGTTACACTGTGAGTGACGACAGATGCTATACTCAATATGAGGATCATTTAATGACTAAATCCTGTTTCTGAATGAAACAAATAAACCAAAAAACACGTGATATATGTAGGCTACATCATCTTTTTTGTAATAAATAACCTTAGCTTTACAGATTTTGCCGTTCCTCCTCAGAACACCACAAAAAGGTCTAATATATATATATATATGTTTTATTTATTTATTTTTATTATGCATGTGAGTAACTTTTTACCTCAAATAAATGTGTATTCCTACATAAAGGTTACTTTAATAAAAAAAAAATCCAAATATTATACTATTTTTGTCATATTGTTTGTTATTTTATATATGTGTGTGTGTGTGTGTGTGTGTGTATTAATGAGGGAATAGTACAAGTAGCCTAGTGTTATAGTATTTACATATTAATATATAAAGATGTATTTAGATAAAATTTGTATTTAGTGTCAATAATTATATAAACTAATATTGTGATATTGAGAGAAGCTACTTTTCATGAAATGCATCAATTGTTGCTATATTAGTTCAATAAATTGTATATAAAATTTTAATTTAGATTTGTCTATAAATTGAAATAGAATGTATATACACTTTGATTTGCATTAAGACCCTGACAGCAAATCTTATATTTTAAATATGACTACTTTATCCTCACAATCTTCAGGGCTAAGGCCCCAAATCCTATCCTAATATGATGTCATTTTTGCCGAGCACACATAACGCCTATATTCTGTGTAAATAAACAATAACTTGCAACCTGAGCTGTGGATTGAACTCAAAAGTGTATGAGCTCTATAAAACAGGGTTTGGCTGTAACAGGAGGACATCAGCCCCTGGAGATGTGGCGATCATGGAGAAGCATTCACACGTCACTATGGGAGCTGTGCTCGTGTATTGTTGAGGGACTTCTGGGGATTTCAAAACAGCGTCACCCAAGACGGCTTGTTTTAACACCATGGTTATTTGTAGCACAACAGAACTTCCTTATGGGAATCAGATTTTGTATTTAAGACATCCTTCAACATTTAAAATATGAGAAACAAAACCTCCCTATTGGATTGTGATGTCGCATTTTAGTACTTTTCTGATATATTCGACTGGTAGAATTGGTGAATATTTTAATTGTCTATTTAGACAGACAAGCTATGATAATCACACATCCAAAATATCTTACAAACTATAAAATAAAGTGAATTAGAGCTCACCCTATATTGACACTTCTCCATAGAGTTAATCTTTTGTTGACATATTAATAAAATAACATGAATAAGAAACATATGAATAACAATAAAACAAATACTTTGTGGGTCAGTGTGCACTTGTTTCAAATGTTTTTTTACTATGTGTTTCATGTGTTTTAGAGATAAGTAAGTGAATGTATTTTGTTTATTGTATGTTTTCTGGCAGTGCCAGTACGAATTTCTGTCCAGAACCTAAAGTAAAGACAATAAAGTAAAAAGCATGTAAAGATTTAAACATTAGATGAAGTTGAACTTGTGTGCTAAACTTGCACTTACCCTCAGATCATCCAAGATGTAGACGAGTTTGTTTCTTCATCAGAACGGATTTGGAGAAATTTAGCATTAATCACTTGCTCACCAATGAAGTGAATGGGTGCCGTCAGAATAAGAGTCCAAAGAGCTGATAAAAACATTAGATGAACTGTTCCTCTAAAGGCTTACATATTAAACTACTGTGTATTTGTATTTTTACACCATGTATAGTCAGTTATATATGGAAAAAATGTCCTGAAACTGGCAAACAGGACAGAGAAACTATGAAGTAATTATGAAATGGATTATTTAGTAAAGTCAAGTAAAATATGTGATCAAATACACTCATATCAAGAGAAAACTCATCTTTAACACATAAGTAAAGGGAGTTAAAAGTCAAGTGGCTTATAGTCACAGATCTGCTCTAGTTTAGAGCTTCTCCAAAAAAGATCGACTTCTGTATATTTGGTCAAAAGCGCCACCTTGTGGGTGACTGAAAATGTGAAAGTTTCATCTTAGTATCTAGATTTCAAATGTATTAAGTTGGTTTTGCCCTACCAACCTGTGCGTTTCGGATGAAATATTAAATTAAAATAATATGATACGAAATACCAAGCCTCTGGCACGTTCAGTTAACAAATACCCTGCTGAAAAAAACAGCATATGCTGGTTAGGTATGTTTTGAAGCTGGTTTAGGCTAGTTTATGTGCTCAGGCATGAAAATGGGTCAGGGGTGAAAAAGGTGAGAAGGGTGCTCCAGGGGTGATGTGGCAGGGAGGTGGGGGGGACTCCCACAGAATAAATATTACAGCCTCAACTTAACTTGTTTATTCTTCCATCATGATTGACGAGGGTTTTTTTTGTAATAAGTGTTTTCTACCATTATCGAAAAACATACCATCAACAATCAAAAATAATGTTTGTATTAACGATAGTAACGTTAACGATACTTTAAAATTAAATGTAACTTACTCTCTTAAGGGTACGTTCACATGAAGCGTCTAAAAACGTGTGGAAACGCGAGGCGCGTCGCTTCCTCCACCAGCTTCAAAGCGCTTGGGCGCTCGCGCTTCTGTAGCGTCTGCAGTTACTAGGCAACCATGAAGGCGCGGTCAGTTATAAGACATTTCTGCTTTGCGCGCCCAAAATGTATTGGATGTGCATGCTCTATTCAATTAGAACCCAATTTCGCCGAAAGGTGAGGGATTTTCATGCCTGTTGCTAGTCTTAGACCAGCATCCCTCTTGCTAAAGAAAACATCAAATGTGAAACCTTATTTTTATATTTAAGAGAGAAGCTTATCACTGATCTCCTCAGTCCTCAGAGTGTCTTGCAAAAAATTATTACAACAATTTCAAGTCTAATAAAGATATTTTACACGAGTATTGTAGAAAAATCTTTATTTACTATTTATTGAGGTGTACCAACTTGTAACAAAACACATAAAACACTGAATAAAGTCGAGAAGTCTTGAAGCGTTTTAACCGTAGACTACATACAGGCACTTCTTATAGTAGACACAGGGCCATAATCTGGAAATAAACGGATTATTAAAAGCAAAATATCTAAACATTGTTTAGGATCGATTCAGCACTCATGGACAAAGAAAATGCTTTCTACAATCTTGTCACACAGCACAGACAACACTGCACTGTGTTTCTATATAAAAACCATAAATATAAAGACTACGACAAAACATCAAACTGGAAAAATCTAAACATCCAGAGGCCAAGATGTGTCAGTTACTCTTTAAAGCAGGCCTACTGATTAAAACATGTGGCAGTTATTGCAAAAGAGGTGTATTTAGCCTCATTCTAAAAAGTTTCAATCCTAACATAAGGCTGAGATACTGAGGTCAATCGCTTTGATGCGTTTCATAATTAGCATCACTGTCTGGTTCGCTAAGGCATGAAAAATACGGCAATGAAAAGGACTTCAGGCACTATCTCAAGCACTGCCGAGGCACATGTCTATAACCCTGACCGAGCGTCAGTGAGGACTAGTTAGCCTGGTTCTTCTTCTTCAAAACATTGAGAAGGTTCTCAGACATCAGATAGGGCCGTTCTGGGCTGCCGTCGTTCCTCTCCAGGTCCTCCACTGTGATAAATGAACGTGAGAAGAGATGTTGAGGAACAATCAGTCCATGACTTACCAATAGCTATAGCATACTAGAGGAAAGGAAAGAGGCACCTCACACACACACACACACACACACACACACACACAGACCTAAATAACAAATGCACCTTTTTGCATAATATTTATTAAAGACTGACATGTTAAGTAGCAAACCACCTAAAGGATAGGGGAAAAGACAGCAGACAAAGTTAAAGGCTTCCCGAGAAGGCAACAAGGTGCTTTTCCAAAGTGTGTAGGTTGCAAATTGCTACCAAATAAAACAATAGACAACCTTAAAGTGCTTTCAAAGGTATGGTTTACAAACCAGAGGAAACGCAGCAAAAGCATCAGCTGCATGACACTTAAATCAAGAGAAACGCTGTTGTTGCTCTTAATTTAAGATGTTGGTCGATCACAGAAAACACAGTACACTCAAAAAGGACAAAATGCATTGTTCATCTGACAGCACAGACAACTAAAACTTACACTCATAAACATAAAATAGCCAACTGATGTATAAAAACAACATGTCTAAAGGTTGTGCTGCTGAGCAGATGAATACGCAAAGCAGAAGGCTTAAAAATGAACACGAAATCAGCACTGACCTTATTTGCTCGCTTTCTTAATACATTCATACTGTGCATAATCGCAACATGCATAAAGACACTTTTCATTATGCTAGGCGTTGTTGTCATAGCAACACTTCACAATAAGGTTCCATAAGTTAATAAATTAACTAAAGGTAAAGAGTTACATTAAGCCTAAGCCTGGAATACGCTACATGATGTTAAACCTGATTTTACAGTCTGGACAAGTTGACGCTAGTTGAGGAAAGTCAGAGCTACAGATTGAAGCTATTCCACAGAAAATCGGGTGGTGTATTATAATTATATACCATTTTTTAGCTTCAGACACTGATTCTGTTCAGTCGGAGGATATCAAACATGTTTTAGAACACATTTGTTTTCATTTGTCGTGTGTATCCTAGCAACAAGGCACATGTTTCTGCATCAGTTTGTTGTGATGGGAACAACTTCTAAAGTCTGGTAGTGTATGATCCTCGCTTGTGTAATGTATGAAGCTCAGTTTTCCTTTGTATGATGCCTACCGTTTTAAACATCTGTTTACTTACAGACTCTGTAAATAGGTACAGATTTTACAGTCGTGTAGTGTATTCCAGCCTTTAGAGATTAGAGAATATCTTAATCTTTGTTAACCACCTTGTAAACTTGAACTAATCAGTATTCGTTAGTTAGAATTAACATTATTCAAATTAAGGAAGCATTTTCCATTGTTATTTTCCATGGCTATAGCTTGAAGATCCTGCAGGAGGTGCAACATTTATCCTTTTCTCACAGCAGCTGAAATACTTTATTTGATCATTTTGAATTTAATGAAATTAAATTGTATATCAGTTTTTTTTGGGCATCTGATTACAGATAGCCTGGGAATGTTGATTTTATTTCCTAAGTTGCTCAGAACCATAGATTTTATCTACGGTTTTAAACATCGACGTAGTGTCTGTGATGTCACCCGCAGGTTTATTAGGTGCGTTCGAGCTCACGCTGCGCTGCGCAGACCGATCAGCGAGATTAGCCGAAAGCAGTCGGGGAGGAGCTGAAAACGGAGCCCTCAAGTCGGACGCGTTGGGGATCTCGTTGCTTCCTCAAACATGGCAGATCACGTGGCGTTTGCCTACTTTATTGCAG
>JAUCMS010000062.1:2755162-2772633 GCA_032357445.1 Enteromius radiatus
TAGCAACCACTCTAGATACCCTAGCAACAGCATAGAAACACCTTAGCAGCGTGATTGCCACGGTTCACCACCCATTTCAAAATTTTGTGCATCGCTTCTAGGTATACCTGAAGTACAGTACTATATTGATATTTATGCAGCTGTTGAAATAAGAAAAGATGAAGAAGGTCTAACAGCAATAGAAGCATTTGAAAGGGTCTGCAAGAAAAGAAAAGAAAGGTATTTGTGAAGGGGGAAAGTGAGATTTATTTATTATTTTGCCTTTATTTAAATTGGACTTTAAATAAATTTCTCTCCATTGCTTCACACAGTTCTCACCTACTCTGACAAAAAACAGCTCTTCTGTTTGTTTGTGGCAATGCTTAATGTGTGTGTTTGGCTTGATGTGCTCGTTTCTTTAGGAAAGCAAAAATCCTTTCAATCCTTGGAGAGACAGAAGAAGTCCAGAACCAAAACTTTGAAAAGCTTTCTAAGCTTTGTGAATATTCAGAGAACAAGGCAAACCATTCAATAAATGGAAATCAGTGGTGGGTAGAGATATCCAACAACAGAACTCACAAAAACAGAACATTAGCTTTTCTTGCATTATTGCAAATTTATCAAATATTTGGTCCAGTAGTATGCCAAGACATCTATGTTCCCTTTCATTTTATTTGCAGCTTCCTGACCAACTGAAACCTATTGACCCGGCTTGTCCAGAGGACTTAATTGGCCTGCTGCGTACTTACCGAAACAAATGGTCACATGTGTAAGACACAACTTAAATTTGATCCAGATCTCACTTATTTCTGTTCTTGTCCTAGGAAAATGAACTATTACTACTGTCAAGTTTGAAGATATAAAAAAATAAAAAAAAACATGTTTTGAGAGTACAGTTTCTGAGAGACTGAGTTTAGCATAATGCTAAATGACCTAAAATAGGACTTAATCGTTGAAAGCTTTTCATTTGAATGTAGTGAATTACAAGAGATTCTTTAAATAATGTACATAATTGTTCATTCTAACTTGTTCTAGTCAAAAGACTATAAATACACGCAGCCCAGACAATCTCATCTTATTCTTGACTGTTCTTAAATTAATATTATCTATATGTTTTACTTCCAGGATAGAAATCAATAAAAAGGTGTTCGACCATTTTCCAGACTTCTACACCAGTTTATACAGATTGGCTCTGGACATGGGACTGTTTCTGGTCTGAGCGAAGAGAACATCAGAACATCTGTTGTGAGTGGGAGATGAGAGAGCCTCTATCATGGGGACTAGATCAGGTTCTAGCTCGTCCATGGAGGGAGGAAGAGACACGTGTGACCCATAAGGGAAACAAGCGTCACCTCTTTCATTCTCCTTTAGAGACCTCACTGGACCACCATGGGTTTTTGGTGTCTCAGACACCTGATTTGTAATTTGATTAAAAATAAATAATAAATAAATAATATAAACAGTGTGTATTCCGAGAGTTTAATTTTCAGTTTTATTGTGTTGTGTTATTCTCTTTTACAGCTTTGCATGCAATCATAGAAGATCACTCTGATCTTTTGTAAGGGTAGGATATTAGGTCTTCAAAGTGGGCACTAGATTTTAACATGAATGAGTGAATAAAATGAGTGTTCAACAATGTCAGTCAAAATGTTGACTGAGAAAAGGCAGTGAAGAGCAGAAGCAGGAGACTAAGTGATGATGGTAAAAAGTGTACAGAGTTTATTGAATAGTCTTAGTTGTGTACAAGGCTGTAACTTTGGTTTGAGAAGTGAGGGGGACAAAAAAATGCCCAATGTTGAAACGTCATCTGATCAGCACAAATTCAACATTTACTGTTATACCAAAACTGCTTCACACCAACATCCCATAAACATTTCCCCTTATCTATCTCTGTTCATACAGACAAAACAGCTCAAGAAAACCCACAAGCATGAGACTGAGCTTGATACTTAAAATATAATGATAAATAATATACACAAATCAAATGATAAAAAATAATAAAAATGATCAAATAGTCAATCATATGAATGACTAATGATTATGTCAATAAATTATAAATGAATAAAAAAACATAAGCATAAAAACACAACATACACGTGAAGATATAAGGATCCTCCACTATTTATTTAGACTTTAAATAATAATATATGGATTTTGATTTAAGTTAATGGAACACATTTAAATTTTAGGCCAGGAATCAGGTAGAATAAATAAATTATGAATCATTTACTGACATTTTGAGTAGTATTTCAATTCCTTTGTAATATCTTAAGTCTGTTAGCCTACTACCTACCATGACACACACACACACGCACACATTTGACGAAGTGTATTAATGGTATTTTCTATGTTTTTATGTGGACTAAATGTCCCCTTAAGTATAGTAATACAGGTGGGCCTAAATTTTGACTTTGGGGGGACATTTAGGTCCCCATGAGAAATTGTGTGGTGGGTAGCTATACGTTTAGGGTTTTAAGTATTAAAACCGTTATGCCTTTGGAATTGCCACATAATGTATGGACTAAAAAGTATAAACCACGTGACAACACCGTGTGGCGGGTAGAGAAACTCAGTAAACCGTAAAATGACTTTCACTTTCACTGAGACTATAGGTGCCACACTCAAAATGGCGCCCTGGACTCTCCATCTCTCACGCATTCATGTTCCTCTTCCGCCCTCCACGCGCTGTCAATCTGTAAAAATCCCACCTGTCTAACGTCCTTTGCGCTGTACGACAGAACCCTACTAGTGTGTCCACAATTCGTCTTATTAACAGGTACGTGAAGTTCTTATCTGTTTATATGCCAGTATGCCGGAGACCATTATTACTACCTGGTGGATTTGTGGGTCATTTGACTTGTCGCCAGGAACTGTGACGCTTTAATGTTTATGCATACAGATTACCTGCTTGAGCATTTGTTTACAGTGACTGAAACTCTGTAACGTTATTCTGCTGCTCTGGTCATTTTGTGTTGTTGGTAGAATTAAGGTTAATTAATAATGAAGCATGGACATGTTTAATGCATTGTTGTCTGTTTTGTTACATGCATGCTTTCAAGCTCTGTGACATGCATTATTATTTGTTTTAGAGGCTCACTTCATCATGGCATTAAGGAGTGTGAGTCGTCTGCTTGTGAACAGCCACAGATGTGTCCTCTTTACAGCTTCCCGATCACAGAAAACTGCTGCATCTTCTTCACTGGGTCAGAACAGCAGTTTGTTTTATATACGTCTCTAGATGTATAATGATATAATGTACACTTACAAGTTTGAAACCTTGTTATGGTGAATAAATGAACTATTTAAATGTGTTTTATGTAATCAGCACAAGTTTTTCACACATTTCTATTTTCACATGCATAATATTATAAAGATGCACAGGTGTATAATTCTATTCTTCTATCAGATGCTGAGAAGTCTGGTCAAAAGAAGCCAGTGAAAATGCGTATGTTTACTTCATTTGCACTATTGCTTATGCTCGAATCTTGTGAAGATATGTCTGTTTATAACACGTCGTATACACTTCAGCTAAAGTGCAGTTTAACTGGCGCGATGCTCTGGACCTGGAGGGTCTCCTGACAGAGGAGGAGATCATGATCCGAGACTCCTTTCGCACCTACTGCCAGGAGAAACTCATGCCACGCATCCTGATGGCCAACAGAAATGAAGGTGTGCATACATTTATACCACACGGACAGCTTATAGTTTACAATATGACTTATAAAATGGGCTACGGTTTGTGTAGGGTGCTTAGTTTTCACTAACTGCCCCTTGTTGTCCACTAGTGTTTCATCGTGAGATTGTGTCAGAGATGGGAGAACTTGGTGTTTTGGGACCCACAATTAAAGGTATGCACAATATATCAGTCAGCATTTGATATAGAGTAGGTCTGCATGGAAATGATATGTCTTTTAGTTGAAATAAAATCAAAACATGTGATTTAATAAGTTATTACATGCACTGCATGTTTCAGAGTAAAGCACAGCATTGTGTTCATTTACACAAAAGCAGCTCAGTTCACAGAAAACGCTGCTCCTCACAAACACATCTCTTTTGGTCACTTGTAATGCATTATAATCACTTTTTACCCTAAATCATGCAGCCCTATATTAGAGATTGTTCAAATATACCCTTCTGTCGTCTGATACCTAGTCAGGAAATGCAGAGCTGATTGCTTGTTTAAAGTGTAACCATGTATTTGACTCATGCACACGACCCTATCAAGGTTACGGCTGCGCTGGCACAAGTTATGTGGCGTACGGTCTCATCGCTCGCGAGGTGGAGCGAGTGGACAGCGGCTATCGCTCGGTCATGAGTGTGCAGTCCTCGCTGGTCATGCACCCCATCAATGCTTACGGCACCGAGGAGCAGAAGGAGAAATACCTGCCCAGACTGGGTGAGGCCGCTAAAATATCCAGACATTCAGAAGATCTTAATAGTTTATATTCTTTATCTGTTGATGTTGGGCTTCAAGGAGTGTTCATAAGATTCACCCACTATTGTCTATGTGCTGTGCAGCACGAGGAGAGATGCTAGGTTGTTTCGGACTGACAGAACCAAATCACGGCAGTGACCCGGGCAGCATGGAGACCAGGGCCAAGTACAACCCGTCCAGTCGCACCTTCTCCCTCACCGGCTCCAAGACTTGGTGGGTTCAGCACAGCGCTTTATGATAGTGGTAAAGACTAGCAGTTCACAAATGCATGGATGAAGTCAAGAAATCACCATTTGCACAAAGTGAGGCGGTTAAGTAACAAGCTCTGGCAATTACAAGCTGTGTCCACATGGTGGTGCCACGAGCCTTTAAACTTAAAGACTGCATTCACTATTGTAAAATGATTTATAGTAGATGACATAAGATGGCATGAAGAGTATCGTCTATCATCTTACACTGGCCTTCATCTCTCTCACAGGATTACGAACTCACCAGTGGCTGACATCTGCGTGGTTTGGGCCAAGTGCGAGGACGGGAAGGTACGCGGCTTCATTTTGGAGCGTGGCATGAAGGGTCTGTCCACTCCTAAGATCGAAGGCAAGTTCTCGCTGCGGGCTTCAGCCACCGGCATGATCATCATGGACGAGGTGGAAGTGCCAGAGGAAAACCTGCTGCCCAAAGTCTCAGGACTGGCGGTGAGTGAGAGAGACACTGTGTGAGACACCCTTGACAAATACTGGTTTAGGGTTTATTGGCTTTATTATTAGTAGGCGTTCAAATAAAAGCAATTAAAATGTAAAATATATATTGCTCAGGCCAATTCATTGGCCATTTTGAGATTCATCAGCTGATTAGCATATTAAGTCATATTATTTTTTGAGTTCCAAACTTTACTGACCATCTTGTCCATGTATTTTACAGGGCTTTTTTAATGCTGATATACTCTCGATTTTCTTCCTCATTTACCAGGGTCCGTTCGGGTGTCTGAATAATGCTCGCTATGGCATTGCTTGGGGAGCTCTGGGAGCCGCAGAGTTTTGTTTCCACGCTGCGCGACAGTACACACTGGACAGGTCAGAGCACATCTGTTATCTAATGACCATAATGTCAAAAGTGTGGAAGAAGCTCAATGCATGAATGTTAATGCAAATTTGGTTGCTGCTTTGTTTATTGCTTGCATTGTTTTTCACCATGCAACATAATCTGTAATATTCCCATTAGAATCCAGTTTGGGGTTCCTCTAGCTAGAAACCAGCTGATCCAGAAGAAAATGGCAGACATGTTAACCGAGATCACCATCGGCCTGCAGTCGTGTCTTCAACTGGGCCGACTGATAGATGAGAAAAAGTGAGGTCCATCTTTATGCCGCTGCAGTTTGGACTGGATTTATTTATTTTATTTTTATTTTTACTTTCCTATGTAAACTACACATACAGAAATTACTGAATTTGATATTTTAATATTACAATTTTAAATATATTAAGGTACCTTAAGTGTTTTAACAACGTTTTGTTATGTTTAATTATTGAAATTGTTTAAATGAATAAAAATAAACCCCTAATGAATCATATTCAAACTAATCATCTTCACTCTCTGAACTACACTGACAGAGCGGCTCCAGAGATGATCTCTATGCTGAAGAGGAACTCCTGCGGTAAAGCCCTGGACATCACTAGACAGGCCCGAGACATGCTGGGAGGAAACGGCATCGCCGATGAGTATCACATCATTCGACACGTCATGAACCTGGAATCTGTCAACACTTATGAAGGTCAGAGACACTGAAGGAGACGTGAATAAAGTGATAAGATCAGGCATTACAGGGAGACCTCTCTGTAATCCCTGCTTCGAACCTCCTGATCCTGGTCACTACACAGGAGGGAGTCTTCTAAGGAATTGAGCTTTTAAGAAAGTGATTACAAAACAATGTTAGATATTTTTGAATAAATGAAATTTCTTTTATGCTTTCAAATAATTAGACAAAAAAAGAATATATATATATATATATTATTTTATTTATAAAAAATAAGTAAATTTAAATAAAATAAAAAAATTAAATAAATAAATAAAATTGTATGTATATATATATATATATATATATATATATATATATATATATAATTTAATTAATTAATTGTATTTTCTATCAAAAAAAATTTATAGAAAAAAATGGAAACAACCCCAACCCCCAAAAAAGCCGAAAACTTTGCATAAAAAAAGTTGCATTAGAGCATTTTTCATATTTTTTGGTATTCTATTACTAAGCAAAACTCAATTATGCATGTAGACTAATACATTTTCCCCCTGCTCTACATGTCACTGAACGTTTATTGTGTTTTTTTTGTAGGTACCCATGATATCCATGCTCTAATCCTGGGCAGAGCCATCACTGGACTGCAGTCCTTCACAGTGGACAAATGAGCTGCTGTCACATCATGTCCACTGACTGCTCCTGAACGCTTTTATAGTTTGCATTATTTACAACTGACTTGAAATCGTCAATACAATATTCTCTGAATCTGGTAGCAGTATTGTAATTAATGTGTGTCATTTTGAATGCCTGTACTTTATGTAGCCTTTATCAGAGATCTATTTTTCTATGCTCTAACACTCTGAATGGACGTTTAACTGCAGGTTTTTAAGTAGATTTGTAAAGAAATGCACCAAGGATCGCAGAGATGAAAAGTGCACGTTATTGTTTGTACACTGATGTATTATAGAAAGTCCTGAACAAAATTGTTTACTGCAGATGAATAAAATATTAAATATTATAGTGTTTGCGCAGTGGTTTTCATTACACAGATTGTACCGAGGGTCTCTAGGGTCTGTTACCTAAACCTAATTTTATAATGGTGCTGTATCTTGCTATCTATATCTATTTAGAGCAGCTCATTTGTACTAAGAAAGCCATAAAGAGAATTGGCAACAGATTAAATGAGTTTTCAATAACTAATGCTGTGGGAAAAAGCCCTAATCCTACAAAGCTCAAACCTTAGTTACTGAAACACAAATAATGCGGTTACCCAAACCACATTTGCCGGGGAATGATAGTAAAGCCATGTAATCCATCAAAAACTGATTTTACTTTAAATACATGTAATCAAATTAGCATATTAGTGTGCATTTGAACTTTCTTTAACATACTACTGTAAAAATAAATTCAATGTTTGAACAGTTCGCCCTTAAATTCAAGCTGTAAGTTAAATTAAACATGACTTTGTTATGATATACCATGAGTAACACACAAATCATATATAAGTGTACTCCATCTCATATTAAGTTAGAGTTTGATTGGTTTGGTTGTGTATCTACTGCTCTGTGCTGTGCTGTAGGCCTTTGTTGATGGCGGCTAGGGTTTGACTGGCTCCCTGTAGCTCCATACTCAGCCGACTGCTTCTCTCCAGCACCTCCGACAGCTCAGCGATGCTGGCCTCCATGCCCTGACTGTACTGCTCATAATACTCAAACATCTGCTCCTTCACCTGCTGACACATCTCACTCACCTGCACACACACACAGCAATAGTCCTTCAGGAAGCTGAAATTTTACCCCACCCAAAGTGTAGGATTTGTTTCTGGATGATGGACTGGAGTCATGTGGGTTATTGTGATGTTTTTATCAGCTGTTTGGGCTCTCATTCTGACGGCACCCATTCACTGCAGTGGATACATTAGTGAGCAAGTGATGTCCTGCTAAATTTCTCCAATTCCACTCTGATAAAGAAACAAAGTCATCTACATCTTGGATGGCATAAAGGAAGATCTTATGTTATGTTATGTTGGTATTATTTCAGCCAACTGCTCTGACTACTTAAAAAACAATATTAGTCAAGCACTAATGTGTTTTTTCTGTCTTTATCCGTTTCTCTGGAGCTGTCGTAGTGTTGAGTACCTTTTTAATGAGCTTTTCCTCAAAGCTGTTCATCACATGTTGGTCCATGGCCCGCCTCTCATTGATTCTCTCAATAAGGTCCTGTGCTTTCTTTCCAACCTCTTCTATTCGTGAACTTGTGGGAGCCATCATGGCACCTTCTTCCATAGTACTGTTGCCCAGCGAACTTCTAGCCGAGGTTTCTGAAACTTCGATACCCGAGTCCTCACTGTTACAGGGTAAAAAAAAAAATGGTTAAAATGTCTGTAAACATAATTAACCATAGCAAACAAGCAAGATTCATTTTTGTTACTGGCTCACCTTTGTTGTTCATTGCTGTCACCCAGGCTAACAAATGTCAGAGTTTCGCCTGTTGAATTGAAACCATCATCTGCCACCTGAATCGAAAGAAAATTCATCTTAGCAGCAATACTGCACCATAATCAGATATTTGACCATTTCAGTCTAAAATCATATGTAACCGTGACCTTTGCTGATGAGTGGTGATGATGACCAGCTTTGGGTGTTGACTGCAAGGCCATAGAGCCTGAATTTCCAAAGAATAAAGTAATATATGATATATTAACATGACAGATGCAAGCAAATATATACGTTAACATTTTAATTAACCTGCGTCATCATTGAAAAGCCTATTGTTAGTCATTATAGCATATTGCGGTGATTTCAGGTTTATACTTTGAGCTCCAAAGTACGTCAAAGAATACATTTATACTATCATCGTACATGTAAATAATATGTTACCAAAATAATGCGGAATTTCAAGACAAACGTACAAATTTGCGCTTCATGTTTACATTAGCATGTTCAATTCTTCTATTGTAACTAGCCCGTTGCTTAGCAAATCTGAATTACCTAAACTTACTTTAATTAATGTGTCTCCGTCGAGAAATGTGTCTCTGGGGTTCTTTTAAATCGTAATAGTAACAAAGTAACAAATGAGTGGCAATTTTGTTCACTTTTATCGGAGTTGTTTACAGTTTACTCAAACTTACAGCGCGCAATGATGCACGTGACTTACACGCGCGATGGTTCTCTAAGAAAATGACAGCTAATTACATAATTTTACCACAAATATGTTTCTTTTTTTTCACGTCGATATTTTCCCGAGTAACTTTTATAAAAAATAAATAATTATTAATTTAGATGAATTAAAAAAAAAACTAATATATATATATATATATATATATATATACATATTATTGTGTGTATACATCGTCCAGTAGCCTACGTCATGGGATTTTTGCGTTATAAGACCAACAGAGTTTCTTCAAATCCTCCATCAGTTTGCATCAGTTTTCAACAATAGTGAGTTTTATAGGGAGACCTGCCCTCATAATTTGCACTGCTGTCTCAGGTCAGCATCTGAGGAGCAACCATTAATCCGTAAATGGAAATACACTCAGGCCTGGCCTCTCTGAACATAATGGACTGTAATAATGAGATGAATGAGTGTCAGAGGACACAGATAATCCCTGCTGTTGCTGAGACAGCTGGGACAACCATGAGCAAAGTACAAACATTTGCACAATACTAAAAAAAAGGTTATTTGGTAAACTTTTATGTGGATGAATTTGTAAGAACAGATTTGGAGAAATTCAGCATTACATCACTTGTTCACCAGAGGATCCTCTGCAGTGAATGTGTGCTGTCAGAATGAGAGCCCAAACAGCTCATAAAACAATAATCTACAAGTAATAAAGTTAGCAGTGTGTTTAAAAAAGTGAGCAAAGCTCAAAATCCTTAATTTAAAAGTTAATCTTGTTGGGCTGGAACCAAAATGCTGCTCGCTTACTGGTGTGTTTGGGTCATTGTCTGGATAAAACACCCATTTCCGGGGGCATTTCCTCTTTGGCATAAGGCAACATAACCTCTTTAAGTATTTTAATGTACTGAAAACTGATCCATGATCCCTGGAATGCGATCTTGCTTCATCAGTCCACAAAATATTGCACCGTTTCTCTTTAGGCCAGTCAATGTGTTCTTTGGCTTCTTGCCGATAGCTTGGCTTCACATAGGTCGTCTACTAATTGTTACAGCACTCACAGGTACCTTAGACTTTATTTGATAACCCTGGAGCTGATCAATAGCTGAGTCTTTGCCATTTTGGCTATTATTTAGACTACAACTATATATAATCCACATTACGCCAGTCCATTAATTACTGACTGTTAAAGGCTGTGTTTTTAAGAAGCAAATTAAACCCCTGCTTCCATACCGCCATCTTTAAAAAAATCCTTTCTCCCATCAAAAAGCCTGTCTTGTCTGAATGATGCAGTTTTCATTTATAAGCAAAAAACTGTCCAAAACAGATCTAAACAAATATATCAGTGGAGTGCATTATTGTGAGGTTTATATCAGCTGTTTTTATGAGACGGCACCCATTCACTGAGAGTCAATCTCTGAAGAAACAAACTCTTGAGGTTTTCAGCTAATCTAATTTTCCTTTTTGGGTGAATTATATCTTTAATGTTAATTATTAAAAATACAATTGTTCAGTTTTTGTTCGTGTTAGTTCAGTGCTTTAACTAATGTAACAGATACAGCTTTTGATTTAAAAAATGTCGAAAGTAATACATGATGTACAGTAGAAGTATTGTTCAATGTTATTTCATGTTAACTTTCACATCATTTCATGTTTTCACATTGATTGTTATTTCGTCTGATGTTTTGGTTGCTTTATGAGTGTATTAGCCTATCACATAATTTCCAGGACACTGACTTCTAGCAGGGACACAAAAAAACGTGGACAAATGTTCAAAGTCAAACCAGGTGCCAGATTTCATTTAAAAGCTCGTCCAAAAATAGAAAACAGTGAGGGACACAGAGAAGAGAACAGGATGTTGTGAAAGCATGATGTCAATCTATGATGATTAGAGAGACGGTATCTGATATAAACCCATGCCTATGCCCATGCCCATACCAGACTGCTTAGCTTTCGTTCTAAACAGGCACAATTCTTGCAAATCTTGCAAGAAATTATAATAATAAATAGAAATTTGCTACAAACCTGAAATGTGAAATATGTGACAACTTGCCCCGGTGTCAAGTACCACACACAATAAGTCCACAGACTGACCGATATTTATATTTGTCCACAAAAATATTAGCAACTGCACTAAATTGCATGCTTTTGAAAAAAATTGAGGCCTAAAAAAATTCTATATATTCAAATTCTATATATATATATATATATATAATTTTGGGAGTTTTTTAATCTCCCATAAGCACTCTTGCGCAATTATTATTATGCTTCTTATCACAGGGGTCAAGCTAGAGAGCTGGAAATCCATCAGGGAATACTCAGAGGAAATAAAAAGCCTTTATGTAGCCCAAATACAACGACTAACACGAGCGGCTCATGCTCGTCAAGCTATGCTGATTTTGAAGAGGGCCATTATGAAATCAACAAATCCTGCACAGGCTCAAGTGGTTATGTAAGAGGAATACTGCTTAGCTGTAGCTTAAAATTAATTTGACAGTATCCTGACAGAACTTTCATCTTTTGGAAGAGTTTTCCAGTGCCCCCTCATCCAAAATTTTGTCTAAAAGAGGGCACACTTTACTTTCATGTTACTCAGTGTCAACGCAATTACAAAAATACTCAACATGAAAAGAGTGCAACGCTCTTAAGTGTGACACAAACAAAAAAAAATAAAGTCTCTAATCTTCATTGTCCTTTTAGTCTGGACTTTTACAACCAAAAAACTCCAAATAAAAGTCCAACTAAAAATTTTCATGAAGAACAAACTTCACTTAGTAGCCTTATGGTGAAATGCAATTTTGTTAACTGTGAAAACAAATCTATTTTGTTTGCTTTAAATATTTATTGTAAACATTCATGACAGGTTTTCACCTTAAGTTATTGTTTCCTTTATCATTTGACTTTCATCCTATAATTCAGAAGACTAATAGCATACCACTAATGTTGCTCTATTTAAGCTTCATTATAAAAGTCATGTCAGTATTCATATATATATATATATATATATATATATATTTTTTTTTTAGGGTTCAGTGTGTCTGTCTTACTCTTCTGGGTCTTCACGAACAGTAAAGCTGCATATTTTCTCCAAAAAAACCTATTAGGCCCAGTCAAACTGAGTATTTCCTTCTGCTGAATAAATCCGTTAGTAAACAAAAGTCGGATTCGCCTTAAGTGGTTACCATAGCGACGGAACGTAACGTATTACTAATTGATTACTTTTTATAGATATTCATTAACGAAATTAAACATATTTGAATATTGTAGCGTCGAAATGACGAAAATTCTGTTATGCTAAATAATATATAATATATAAATATAATTTGAGTTATAATGGCATTGTTTCACGACAGGCCAGGACTGGGCTGACCATGTCACGCACAATTATTTATTTTCGTCCAAAACAAAGCCAAGATTAGTCTGATAAACTGGAATTAACAGGTGTCAATGAGAAAACAGGTCTTTGCGGAGGGATCACCATGTTCGCGGAATCCCCGACTTAATTAAGCGAATTAAAGGACTTGGGACGCGGCCAGCGGCTGCTTTAACAACTTCTCGGAGGCGGGGTGATTGGAAACCGTCTACCTCTATCCAGTGATTCAAAGCGGGTGGAAAGTGGGCGGTCTTGGAAATTTCCTCCGGTCTGATTGATAAAGTTAACCGAGAGTCGCGCCGACAGTGAGAGGCTTTAGCACCACGGACAGCGCACAGACGCGCATGCGCAGCACGCTTCTGTGACTCTTGGGACTTGTATGAAGACGAAGTACAGGCTCGGGACACTCTCAAAAACACAAATCTACACACACTGAAGAATAAACTGACGAACAAGAACGCAACTATAACGATGAAGGTGAGGACACAAATTTTAATACTTAAATGAAACTCTTCAGGAATAAACAAAACAATATTATTATCTTTTTGTGCATTATTCGTATTATTTTCTTTTTTTAAAATATGTTAAAGTTATCTCACTTTTACAGATTGTTATAAAGCGAGGAGCTTTTAATCAGGAATCAAAGCCATTTTCAACGGCAACAACTTTGTGAAAGAAACGTCGCTATTTTTGGACCAATTGTTTGCACGAAATAAAGGCTGGTGATGAATTCTCTCAACGTCACAAGTTTGAACTTTACGGATAAGACTGGACATGCTTTTCAATACTCCTTTCCAAACGAGGACCCGATGTTCAAAGACTACAAGCCAGTGAGCCGCGACCTCATTCCTTTGCCGAAGGGGGTGCTGTACCTGCTAATGGCCGCGCTGGTGATCGTGGCGGTCGCCTATGCCATAGTGGGACATCTGATCAAAGACCTCGCAAACGATGTAGTAGGTAAGATATCTCAAAAAGTGTCTCCTTAAGTTTCATTTTATTTTGCACAGCGGTAAAGCTTGGGAGAATACCATGGTATCACCCTTCTATACCATGCTACTGCCATACATCAGGTAGAAATCTTTAGCATGTATGTTGGTTGCATGGCATTTTCAAAAGTTTGGTAACGGTAAGCTTTTTTTTTGTCAATTAAGTCTAAAGGAAGGTCCAAATCTTATCCAAAACGTAGAATAGTTGGCTAATATTGTGCAATTTATCATAATGTATTTTAATATATTTTAAAATGTGAGCAAAGCTGAATTATCAGCATCATTACATCCGTCTTCTGCGTCACGTGATCCTTCAGAAATCACTCTAAAATGCTGATTTGCTGCTCAAGAAACATTTCTTGGTATGAATGTTGAAATAAGTTAATATTTTTGAGGATTTTTATTTTATTTTATGAATACAAAGTAAAAAAAAACATTCATTTGCAATAGAAATCTTTTTTTAACATTATAAACGTCTATTTAATGCGTTCTTGCTAAATGAACGCATTAATTTCTTGGTAGTAGTGCAACTTCCACTAAATTGTAAAGACAATGGCTACAAATGCTCAACCACATAAATGCAACATAAATGCTCAGGTTTCAGGATACTGGTTTAAGCATAAATTAATGTCTCAAGTCTTACAAAAAAAATAAAAAATTATGGTAATAAACAGTTTGTGCATCAACTGTACTTTCATAAGAAAACCTTGCTGTAATGTCTGAGTAAAAAGTTTCACTCAAGAATGAGTATTTCAACTTTTAATAGAGTTATACGAACTTATACGAAGCTGTACCTTTATGTCAACTCAAGTATTTTTAAAATCTTTATTTACCATAGCACTCAATTTCATTTCTTATCTCTCATCATAGACTGTGTGCTTGGCCCTAACGAAGACGATGCAGAAAAAGACGACATATCGAGCATCAGACCCACCCGTCTGCCCGCGGCTCTCTCTCTGTCCCATACCAACGCCTTCCACGTGTGGGACCAGGACGATGTGGTGATCCCCTTACCGTCGGACGACAGCCCCCAGATGAGCCCTCTGCTGCTGGCCGCCATCCCCTACATCCCCTCCTTCTTCCCCACATCCAGCTCCAACAACAGCCCCTCAGTGCCCAACAGTCCCGGGCCGATGTCTACCATCCCACGGGACGTCTGAGAGAAAACCCGAGGTAAGAAAGTGAAACTTGGCCACTTTAAATGATTCTTTACTAACAGCATACGACCGGCCAAGACCAAAGAAAAGAGTTGTGCACCAGAAAAAGACTTGTGCCTGTTCTCTTCATACTGATATTATGAATCTGATAACATGCAACGCCATTTTATCCAAAGTGACTTCCACTGCATATATACCTTTAACCATTCGCATTCCCCGGAGATCAAGCCTATAACCACGGCAACTGCGCTGGAAGCCTCTTCTGCTTTATTTCTCCCAAGCTTTCGGACTCTGAAAGGTCACTTGGAAGTACATACTGTAGGAAGCGCTGCTCAAGTCACATTGCTTTTTTCCTGTTGTGTAAGACGATTGGCGGAAGCTCAGTTATGAACACTGTTGAACATCATTTCAACTCGAAGGATTAATTTGAAAGAACTTGATCTCAGAATGACTCTGCATTATGTATTCACTCGGTATTAATGACATAACAACTCACGTCTAGACTTTTCCATGCCAGAGCAAATAAACCCAGAACTCCTCTTCAGTGTCGGATGGCCTCAAAGGAGCGTCTCTTTACGGGAGCCAGTCTCTTGGAAATCGGAGATGAGCGGGGCGAAGGATAAAAAGGGATATTTGGATGAGGCCCAAAGCAACATACACTCAGCAGGGTCAGGAAGCTTGACTGATATTGTCTGATTCACCTGAGTTAGAGCACTGGATCTAGATGTCAAGGTCACTGTAGTAAAAATGCACTAACTTTATCTTTGAATAGTGTGTTAATTTGCATTTTGGAGACCGTATGGGGTTGTTCACACAGGACAGACACACTTTTGCATTGTTTCAACCATTTTAAATGTTGCTTTTTAGCACCGGCATGAGATATTGCTGTTTTTTTTTTTGCAACTTATGTTATGAGCATCCCGTTTTTGAAATAGTCACTACTCACGATGTTGAAAATTCAAACTTGTAAAGTCAAAATATCGATCGTTACATATTTCTGGGCTTTTTGTGCACAAATCAGGGCATGCTACTCAACAGCACACTGTTTATTTACTTATATTACAGACATTATAATAATTCAAAGCTGGTTGAAAATAGGTGAACTTGCCCGGTACAAGGACCTACGCTCAATCAGCTCTTAAACAGTTAGGTTTCTAGTTTCTAAAGCTTAAATAGCTGGTTTAAGTGTGTTTAATTAACACCCCTGATTTAATTGTATGCATTTAACAATTTTTATTTAAAGTGACTTACACTGCAGCAGAGGAATTTGTTGCTACAGCCAATCAGTTATCAATTTAGACTATGTTTTAGCAAACTTGCACTAAGATTGTTCACCAGATATCCCAGGAACATAAGTATGTGTGCCGTGTGAACGTCCCCATTTACTTAAAATGCAATATTTTATTAAAGCAGGCTGATTTGTTTTTTGCTTTTGGTTTTTTTACAGTCCATATTGGTTGACGAGCATTAGCTAAGTGCTGTAAATAAACAACCCTGCTAACCCTAAAGTTGTACTTAGTTCATTAACTATGTCTAAAACAAGTGTATATGAATAAGAATGAGAACATAAATGAAAATACCACCGTCTTTTGTATAACAGTGTATTTCCGATGTAAGAGTGAGACATCCATTCAAGTGAAGCAGGGCTGCTCTCAGACAGGTTATTTCTAAACGATAGGGGATTACTTTGACTCGGCCACTTAAGATGTTACGACATTAAGCAAGTAAACCAGACGTAATCCTTCACTGTCACAGAGGATTCCCTCGACCTCTCCACCCCCCAAAGGGCAGTCGGCGGGCCGGCAGATTTACTCAAAACAGGATTGTGTTCAAATCATCGAAATTGTTTTTCAAATGCGTGCCGTGTAAAACTTCATCAGCATGCTTCTGTCCCAGATTCAGAGCCTCACAATCCTCCCAACAT
This sequence comes from Enteromius radiatus, assembly GCA_032357445.1. Classification (NCBI taxonomy): domain Eukaryota; kingdom Metazoa; phylum Chordata; class Actinopteri; order Cypriniformes; family Cyprinidae; genus Enteromius; species Enteromius radiatus. The sequence goes on from JAUCMS010000062.1 coordinate 2,771,890, forward strand.
GTGCTTTTATGTAATCTTATGTGTGCCAGCGGCGCAAGACGCTGGGAAATGAGGAGATTACAAAGCCTGATCAAATCTGAATGTCCAGTTCATGTTATTATTTATCGATAATAATAAGTAGCAAATAAGAATGATTTCTGAAGGATCGTGTAACACTGAAGAAGTAATGATGCTGCATATTCAGCTTTGATCACAAATATCAATTATATTTAAAAATAGATGCAAATATAATTTTTTTTGATAATATTTAACAGTATTACTGATTTTACTGTATTTTTGATCAAATATATGCAGCCTTGTCAAGGATGAGACTTATTAAATATTAAAAGTTTCGCATTTACATCATTTTTAGGTTATAGATGACGAGACACGAAAAGATGACGGAAGCAGCTTTAACTCATTTGAGTTTTGCTGATAGAAATGGAATTAGCGCCGCTAACGCTAATCTTATTTAGCTTGTTCATGGAACTTGCCTACAACGTACAAGTGTCCCCTAGAGATACAAACATGCTGCTTAACATTTACGTCAGTTTCAGCGAAAACAGATTCAATGCCGCCAGGAAATAGAATTACTTAGAAAAGACAGAGAACATCTAAAGGAGAGGAAAATAAGACGGCAGAAACATCAGTCCAGTTTGACTCGAGTACAGCGGTTTTCAACCAGAGAGCAGTGTTGCCAGATCTCGCGAGATAAATAAGCAACCAGGCCTGTGAAAACAAGCCCAAAACAAGCGACTTTTTCTA
>JAUCMS010000062.1:2772733-2809414 GCA_032357445.1 Enteromius radiatus
CGCGACTATCAATATTTGTAAGCAACTTTACAAAAAACCAAGCCCAAAGTCGCTTATAATAAGCGGACTTGGCAACACTGCCAGAGAGCCTTATTTCAATTAATGAAAATAATTATATTTTAGTAATTTATTATTATTAAACATACCATTCATGAAGGTTTTACAAAGTTAATTGTGGTTAATTTTGCGGCTAATAAAAAAAAGTTTTGTTTAGAAGGATATATTCTTTATGTAATGTGGCAGAACATCGCGTTGCATTGTTTAGCCCCGCCCACAGTGAAATCTCACTGGTCGCTGGTCCCCATAGCAATAAATTAAACATCTCATGCATTTTTGCTTTCAGCCCGGGCTAAAAAAAAAAAAAAAAAAAGTACTCGTCGCAGTAAAAAAGCTGGTTAAGAAGCTGCACGTTGCATCCAGTGGTCAAACATAGAAACAATGAGATCAAACAGATTCATCCATTTAAGAGAGCGATTAGCCCTCTTCACTGGATTTACACAAATGACTCAAGACCCTTATCCAGACCTCTCAAGCTCTGCATTTACTACAGCACACACGCACAATAAACATGAGAGGACACTGGAAAAACTATTAACTTTTAAAATAAATATATATATTAATCGTTTTTGTTGATGTGTGTTTACTGTGTATTTTTATTCTCTCTATATATAAATACAAACACTTGCATGTATACATTTAAGAAAAATATGCAATGTTTATATTTTAAATATATTTGTATAAATTACATGAATATAAATACAGTATATACATGTAAATATTTTCCAAATATAAGCTGTATGTGTGTGCTTTTATACGTATATAATGAATATACACAGTACACATTCATATATTATGTAAGCTAAAATTTTTGGAGGCAATTAATCTTTGACCCCACTAATATACTCATTTATTATTGTAGTACATCTTAAGAAATTCTATTTCAGTCCAATTCAATTTTTCGCATTTAATTAAACACGTCACTCATTTACATTAATAGGTAATCATTTTGTGAAATTTTGAAAAAGAACATGAAACGTTTATAAATGGAATATAATGCAGCCATGGAAAATTCCCAAAATAGGATCTCGGTTTAATTGCAGTAAATGAACTGTTAACAACCATTAAGCCAGTCATACTATATATTGGAAACATTTTTAATGTAATATTTCTGCAGTAAGAGGACTTCAATAGTTTCCATTGCATTGTGGGTTATGAGAACACACTGAGGTGCTGTTCTTCTACAGAGCTGTCATGGAAAAGGGTTATTTGTTTGTTTGCGTGAAGCACAAATCAAAGAATTAACCTACATAAAAACAAGTGGAGCTTTGAGTGGAAGCCAGTAGGGATTTCTATACCAGGCGGTGATGTTGCAAGGTCAATGTCAGGCTCCTCATGCACAGACGTGACTCTTTTCCTCTGCTTTGATGTCAGCCTGTTCAACAAAGCCTTTGTAACTCATGCCGGAGCAGCAAATTGTACTTCAGGTGTGTGTTATGGCTTAAATAAACAATAAAAACGCAGGTGAGAGTATCCATATGCCGAGTCGTATGATGGTCATTTAAGAGTCCAGTCGATATATGGGGCTGTCGTAAACCATCTGTAGGTTCACTTTGTGGCCCATGAGCTCTCGGATGTTGTTGATTCCGTATCTGATCATGGTGGGTCTGAAGACAAAAAAGAAGCAACTATGAGATTTTGTAATCAACCACTGCAATTTTATATTATGTGCATCAAACGTACCTTTCCAAGGACAGACCCCAGGCGATGACTGACACCCCCTCAGGCAATCCCATGGGCAGCAGCATTTCAGGCCTGAAGACCCCAGAATTACCCACCTCCACCCACTTCTTCAGACCTGAGAGAGATTGAGCAGGGAGGGAAGCTTTATGAAGCTAAACTGGTTCAGACAGTCTATAGTATCAGTGCATTCAAGTGCTGACAAAGAGATCATATTTACGCACATTAATGCCACCACGAGTCTTAATTATGAGTGGGAAAAATGAGTCGTGTGTGAGAAAACATGATGCAATCAATGCATTGGCTGTATGTGTTTCTATATTAAAGGTGCCCTAGAATGCATTGAGAGAATATTTTAAATTGTTGTCTGATGTATGTAGGTATGTAGCTTAGGTAAGGGGAACAAATGCCCAGAAACGGTTTACAGGTCCATTTACAACCCTAGAATTTGACCCTAGAGTGAAACAGTCTGTTTTTGCCTTATTTGGAAGCTTCATGAATAGTAATGAGGAGGTCTGCTCTGATTGGCTGTTTCTCAGCGTGCTCATTTCAGTAGAAAACATGATGCAATCAATGCATTGGCTGTATATGTTTATATATAAAGTATATTAAGCACATGAATGTAAATATGCATGTTTCAAAATGCATACATGGATCATGCGCATATATTATTTAAACAAAAGCCTATTTTGGATGCACTAGCACTAGTTTTAAGCACATTTCATACAGGTATGACTTCATATTTACCTTCGTGATAGCTGAAGACCTCCATACTTGGCTCGGTGTAGGGGTTGTACGCAGGCTTGAAGCGCAATTTTGTGATTCCTGGAAAAAAATCATGATCAGTGAACATTTGGATGTTTAAAAGTCTTATGTTTATTAATAACTTCATGAACATTCAGAATTCCTCCTTCAGTGTAAACGGACAATTATACAAATAATGCTGATTTTAAAAAAAGCGCAATCTCTCACATACTCGTGCATTGTATTACTACACAGAAAGGAGAGTAGTACCTAGTTTGGTAAAGAACTGGTGCAGGATGCCCATGAGGTTTCCCAGGGTAAGGCCGTAGTCGGCCACGACTCCCTCAATCTGGTGAAACTCCGCCAGGTGAGTCGCGTCCAGAGTTTCGTTACGGAAAACTCTATCGATGGAAAAGTACTTCACGGGTGTGAACTTCTCCTGAAAGATGATCGCACGGAAACAGAGTGAGGTCTGAACTGAAGAGTGGTGAAGCTAGCAGCGAGTGTGTGAGTGTGTGTTCACCTGCTGCGCCAGTTTATACAGCATTCGAGCGCTGACCGCCGTGGTGTGCGTTCGCAGGAGGTTCTTCTGGGCTTCTTCAACCTTCCAGTCATATTTGTACCTTTATAATTGATTTGAGATGTTAAAATTACTTTGATCTACAAATATAAAGTACTGTTCAAAAGTTTATTTTTTTTAAACCAAGGCTGCATTTATTGAATTAAAATACAGCATGAACAGTGATATTACGAAATATTATTACAATTTAAAAGTTAAGTCACTTTTATTTATATAGTGCTTTTAACAATACAGATAACTGTTTTCTATTTGAATGCACTTAAAATATAATGTATTCCTGAGATGCAAAGCTGATTTTTCAGCATCGTTACTCCATTGTTCAGTGTCACGCGATCCTTCAGATATCATTATAATATGCTTATTTGCTGCTCCAGACTTCAGCTGCTTAATGTTTTTTGTGATTTTATCTTATTTTTCAGGATTTCACATTAATAGAAAGTTCAAATGAAATATTAGATGACTGGTGATGTAATGTGTGTATGTGTGTATATATATATATATACATACACACTGTGTATTATACACATGCATACATACATTTAAGAAAAATGTTGTTTATATATTAAAATACATTTAGATTAGTGCTGCCAAACCATTATATGAGCATTGTGTTTAAGTAATATGTATATCAGTAATGGATAGTAATGGATCAGTAATAGATAAAGAGAGCAAGAGAGTCTTTCCTAACATGCAGACTGGACTCACTATATTTAAACGATATTCTTTGTTGTATTTTTCTGTCAAAATAACGGAGTTCCTTTGGCATTCTTTAACTGCCGGTTTCTCTGGTAGTGGGCGGGGCTAATGCGCCAACGACAATCTTATTGGCTGGCGCTCACCTATTATCATCGCTGCTTCAGCAAATCAATTCGAGTGAATGCATACTACGTGATTAATATTCATGAACCCAGAAGCTCATTAATCTTAAGTGCCTTTTTATATTATTATTAGTAGTAGTTTTTTTCTCTTACAACTTTTTGCCGTTTTTTTTTTCCAGAAATAATAAATGATAAACAAGCACCACCACACCAGTCCTAATTCAGTCAACATAACACGTATGTATTCACACTTGGTTATTCTGGTCATCATACAATGCTAAATTATCATAATATCATAATAAAGTTCTTGACTGACTGCTGCTAGTAACACACACATACATTATATATTTTAATTATTTACATGTTTTTACATTTATATTTTATATGTAAATATATTTAATACATAAACATTTTTTTTCTTAAATATATACATGCATGTATTTGTATTAATATATATATGGATTTATATATACATAATTAATATACACAGCATAAATATGTAAAAATATTCTGGACGTGATTAATTGTTTATCATTATTATATTAAATGTATAAGCGTGGAAATATTTTTTAAATATTTACTGTATGTGTGTGTATTTATATATATATAATTTTGATCATTTTAATGCAACCTTGGTGAATAATAAAAAAAAAAATACTAGTTTACATAGAATTTAATATGCGGATCATCTTACCCCTGTGATCCATAACCTCCTTCAGAATGAACCTGCTTCACTCTCTCCAAATAGTCCTGAGGAAACTCATGAGCAAGGGCTGGGTCTGTGAAATACACAAAATATCATTTGAATGTATGCGACACGAGCTTGTGCAGAATGAGTCTCCACCAGGTCAGTGCAAGCACAGAGGTGGATGCTCCTCACCCGAGATGAAGAAGGTGTCGTGCTGGTCTCTAGCCGGGTGCTGCTGCGGCTGGAACAGAGAGTCGAAGTTCCAGAAGGAGCTCTCGATGAAGTTATTGGTGGGCATTTCTGTGAATCTGTGAATGAGACACCGAATGCTTAAGTGATTAAGATTAAAACACTGTTACGGAGTAAATGTTTTGTATGAAGGTATAGTATAGTACTCACACATGCTTCAAATCAGTATGATTGCAATTGTCAAATTGATATGATAAAAACACAATATTGTCAAATCTTCTGTTTTTGGGTTATTTTATCAAAGAAAAGTTTCAAACGAAAATCACAGACGACACGTTCTGCATCTTTAATCAGAGATTAAACTAATTACTTTGATGAATGATTCAAGATCTGAATAAATCATCCATTTGAACAAATCAGTGACTCAGATCAATGACACCTACTGGATGTCTTAGATTCATTTAAAGTACCTTTCCATTTAGAAAATCAGATCTTTATTCCAAAAAATTAATTCATTTAAAAATATTTTATTCATTCAAAAATGTAAATAGCATTCAAGCTACCTCTGAGCAGTCTGTGAAAATACCGTATTGTGCATCAAAAAAAAAAAAAAAAAAAAAAAAAGCTTTTAAGTGGGTTATTTCTATCTTTTGCGGTAGCGTGTCAGTTGGAAATATCGGTTTCCATTTCCAAACATTATTTTTGTCATTAATTGCAATAGTGATAATACTAGCCTAAGACTTTTACATCCAAGTAAACAGTACTGTATCTAAATTACTTTTTTGATGCAGCTTCTGTGCCACTTCTGCAAGTGAATTTTAATGATATTGAGTTAATCTGATCTGAATTTACTGCTTAAATGTGGGAATAGATACCAGCAAAAAAAAAAAAGACACTTGGCACAATATTGTCTAATTATAATTATCAACAAAATCTTTATGAATGAATGACGCATTTATATAGCGCTTTACTGTGCATTGCCATACACCCAAAGCGCTTTATAATCATGTGTGTGTGTGTGGGGGGGTCTCTCCTCAACCATCACCAGTGTGCAGCATCCACCTGGATGATGCGACAGCAGCCACAGGACAATGGCGCCAGTGCGCTCACCACACACCAGCCACAGGTGGAGAGGAGAGAGAGATACAGCCAATCATTTTTAATGACCACAGAGAGTCAGGACCTCGGTTTAATGTCTCATCCGAAAACCGGTACTCTATTGACAGTATAGTGTCCCCGTCACTATACTGGGGCATTAGGACCCACACAGACCACAAGGTGAGCACCCCCTGCTGGCCTCTCTAACACCTCTACCAACAGCAACCTAGTTTTCCCAGGAGGTCTCCCATCCAGATACTGACCGGGCTCAACCCTGCTTAGCTTCAGTGGGCAACCAGGCTGTGGGTAAGGGCTTGATTAATTTTTCATTCAAATTCTTTACTACTCCACAAAAACACTGTCCAAGCATGTGTGAAACCGTTTTGTCCAGACATATGATAACTGGTGGTTTAGCAGCTGAGCAGATGAGTATTAGGACTGACCCCATCTCCAGGAAGATCTGTCTGTACTGCGTCCGGACCTTCATGAGCGGGTGCAGGTGACCGCAGTCTGGAGCGACACCCATCGCCTCGAAATTATACGGTTTGAACTTCTTCTCCTTCCAGCTTCCGCTGAGAGAAACCAGTTACCAACATTAAAAACCAAGAACTGAAAATAACAACTTAACACAAGTCAGAAGCGGTAGGAAAGTCTTGTTTCAGAACGGCATCTTTGCAACATGATGTTGTGTAATACATTTAGGACAATTTCTACAGCCTCGTTCCTTTGAGAACCTGATCGGTCTCACCTGGCGATCATCTCTGGAGTGAGTTCGGTCTCTTGTTTAGTGATGGTGGTACTGAAGCTGCTGCCTTTAGTGATCCAGTATGACTTAACCGTCCTGAAATTAAACATTCATACAAATTAGCAACACATTATATAGTTTTACGGTGTAAAAAAAAACTTGATGAGACTGTTATTGAGCTGTAGCGCCTCCTACTGCTCATCAAACGCATCACTTGCAGACTAAAACACATTAAAATGAACAACTTCAATAAGTTAAAGCCAAAAGCTCAACACTCTCTCTTACACTTCAGATAGCAGTTTGCGTTTCTTGAGTTCATTCTTCACTTTGTCCTCTAGTTTTGCCGATAGTCCCTTCTGCACCAGCTGAAGTTTGTCCCTTACTGTATCCTCAATAGTTTCCACCTTAAACACACACGCACACTACATTAATAACACACTAATTAACAGATTCAGGCTTGATTTGTTATGTGTGCAGAACGTAACTCACGGTTTTGAAGACTCTCGGTCCTCCCTCATGAGCTTTATCCAGACGGATCCATTTGTTGGACATGGCTTTGCTGAAACCAACCTTCCCGCTCTGCATTTTCTAAATTAATATAGAAATTGTAGAAAACATACATTTCTGTCAATGTTTTTATTTTTTGGCACTGTAAGGTTTAAACATGAGTGAGTTAAAATAAACTTGGCAGAAAATACTATCCGCTTTGATGAGTATCATCCTAGTGGGAATCATTACAGTCAAAATACAAGTTCTTCTCCTGTAGTATAGGTGACTCTTTCATCCCTCACCATGAGTTCATTCTGTGGCAGACCCTCGTCCGGGATGGCGTTGAACACACGGGCTTCATGACTGCCCTGCTCCGCGATCTCACAGCCCTCTCCTGTCAGCTCCCAGCGTTTGGAGGACTTCTGCTCCGCCGAGATCACCTGAGGACAGCATTCAAATTCAGACACAGAATCATCGATATACAGACAGATATGATAAGTATTTTTTGACAGGTATGAGAGTGTGTGAGATGATTTCTTTATAACGCGCGGATAGTCCTGATTTCAGTGATGAACACAGATCGCGCGAGTCGGGTGGCTCTGGTTGGCTTGCGCCGCGGTTGCATCAGTCTGAGCGGACTCACCTCTCCCAGCGCCTGCAGGCTCTTCACCGCGCCGACGATCAGCTGGTGATCCACCCCGAGATCCGCTGCCACATCCTGGCTGTCGACGCCGTCGTCCACCTTCTCCAGCAGCCGCAAGAGTGCTTCCAAAAGCCCGGTGTCAGCCATGCTGGAGTCGCCTTACGCTCAGATGAGGAAACGGACGTGACATCACGTCAGCCGTAAGTTCCTTAACAAAAACGCAGCACATTATTTTACCGTAAACCACGACGAGCGGTTCTATATTTATTATGAAACTTTTAAATATGACTTTGCTATCATTCCAGTATTTTTCAATCATGGATCAGCAAAACTTTTATTACAAATATTCTACGCATTTAAAGCGGATCTGTATTACTACCGTTACACCTTTAAACATAAACGGTTTGTAATTTAATTATTATTACCGGTATTATGATTATTACATGGGTTTTGATTGTGGCTGTCACAAAAAAATACTCATTAGAAAAACATTTGTGTATTTCGAGCGGCTCTCAATTTGTTAAAAAAAAATAAAAATGTATTAAAGTTTTCCATAGCCAGCTTCACAAACTGTTTTTATTTCAAAATCTATATTTTTAGAGCGGATGTATATTTATTATTACACCTTAAAACATAAGATTTGCATTATAATATCAGTACCAGCGTTTTTTTTTTTTTTTAAATCTTAGGAGTTCACATAAAAAACAAAACAAAACTAAAACACACACACACATATATATATAAAACATCCCAATGTATTTTCAGGTTTAGATTTCATTACATTTTGAATATCAAACTGTATATATTATGTTTAAACGACTAAGCAAAACACCTGGAGAAGTGCATTCAAAAACACAGCAGAGGTCGGATATCCTTCAAAATAAAATCCTTTATTACAAACACCACACATTCTTTAAACATTGTTCGGAAAAATAAAGGTCCCCCACCCAAAACAGCCAATGCTACAACGACCTGACACATCACAACTTTCACTGTCACATAACCATTTAAAACAATGTCACATGTGCATTCATAATTTAAAAGAAAAGCCTACCATTACAGGCGAATCATGAAATGTTGCTGGTCAAATAAAAAAAGAAAAAAAATCGTAAAACTTATGATTTACAGCTCGAGACTGATGCATCTCATATTTATGCATGTGTCAATGGTCAAAATCACTCAAGGACTGAGCGTCCCGTCACTGCAGATTAAATTATCAGGTCGTCACATGCGTTGCTTTGGGTTTATTTCACGTCTCCTGTTCGAGGGCAGTAGTTTGGGGGGAGTTCACAGATTAGAAGTAACTAAAAATAAAAATAAAATTACACAAACATCAAAAGAAACATGAAAATACACTATTTTGCACAAAAGTTTAGAAGTTGCTATTATTTTCTTCAGCTCAGGTGTTGATGGAAACCAAAAACGACAATGAGAACGGATGATGCTCCTTTGTTTGGAAATGAAGATCTACGACAGCAAGGCAGGTTTATCGATATTGGTAGTTCATACTGGGATCTCCCCGGCCGTACCCTGCTGGTCCGCTGTTGTAGGAGGCGGAGCTACCGCTGAAATTCTGGTTGGCTCCGCCCTGCGAGCTGTAGTTCGACTGGTTACTGTAACCTATGAGAGAGACCAGATCAGAATGTTTTTTCCTCCGCTGATTCATAAGAAAAAAATTGACGGGCAATAAAAAACTACTTAAGATTAAGAAACTTGAGCATTTAAAGCAATAAACTATATCTGCAGCACTAAGGACATTGGTACGGAAGCAATTATCACTGTAGTTTGTCAAAGAAATATAGCTTATATAAACTTAGAAATATAGCACCAAATCTGCTCTGATGAAGAAACAACCCCATCTACTATAGACTACATCTTATAGTCTGAGAGTGAGTACATTTTCAGCTATTTTTAGGGTGAAGGATTCCTCTAAGACTCCTTTTCCTCACCTTCATAGCTGTAGTCCTGTCCTCCAGTGACTTGTGAGGGATAAGCAGTGCTGTAGTTGAAGTTTCCACCTCCTCCACCACCTTGAGCGGGGCCGAAGTTCTTCTTCGGCCCGAATCCCTGGCCATACTGACCGAAGGCACCCCCTGGGCCCACTCCGGTGCCTGGAGGCTTGGTGTTTTGGTGCATGGGCGGCTTCTTGCCGGGCGGTTTCGGGGTTCCGGTAGGGGACGGGTAGCTGCCGTCACTTTGATAGTACGAGCCGAAACCACCTGCCCCTGCAGCACCTCCAGAAGATGCGTTTGTGCCTGGACCTGACGGACCGGGACCTGAGGGCACCGGCCCACCGTTAGACCCTCCGTTATTATAGAAATCTGAAGAGGAGTAATACAGTGAAGGTTACCAGACGGACATTCACACCATAAAACTGAATGCTTAGAATCAACACATTTCTGGCAGTGAAATTCTATTCAGGGTAATTTAACTTAACACTACCAAAAATTACATTGTGGGATATGATGTCACATGAAAACCATGCGTTTTCTAGCTTTGAAATGTGTCACACTACACTTTGCTTTGCTGTCCATTCACCTCCATTTAAACACATGCTACATGCAAAAGAGCAGAAATGCAAGGTTTTGTTAAAATTTCGCTGCTCTACAAGGTTGGACCCATAACTAATAGTGTCAAGACATGACCTATAGATAAATACATCAGGGTTGAATTAAACACACAAAGTAGAGTAGACTTTTTTTAACGTGTTATACTGCAACAATTTGGCTTGCTGAAAATTGTGCGCCCTGTGCTTAATACCACGAGTGGTTACATACCAGCATATATGCATACAAAGATTTTTTGGGATTGTTTAGAAGAGACCAAACTCTTTGCACAATACTACAAGAGTTAAAATTGTTTTCAATCGTAATGATTTCCAAAAACACATTTACAAAAAAAAAAGTCCCTAAACATATGCAAATGTTTAAATTAAAAACATAATAAATAATAAAATTTACATAGATATCAGGTTTGTAAATGAAATCAAATTTATTGCAAAATATGGCGTGATTCACAAACATCAAATTTAAAAAACAAAAATGCAGCAAAATGTACCCCATTTCACAGAATTGATAACATTCTGATATTAAAAACTCCTCGCCATCGATCACAATTACAAAAAGAAAAATAAATAAACTCCAAAAACAGACACATGGCAATGTATGGAAGTGACAATTAAAAATCCATCAGGAGCATTATTCCAGGAAAAACTTGGCAAAAAAATAAAAATAAAAAGGCTTATACAGTGACTTCAGAGTGAATATGCAGAAGAAGTGTCAGTCAGCTACTTTGTGGCCGTCTATCAGCCAATCGCATTGCTCGACTGCGCTGGTCGCGGCACAAATAACACGTCAGAACCTCTTGGTTTTCTTGATTTCCACAGGCAGAAACTCCCGTTCACATCCACAGTGTTTGTTCGTCGTTGGTGCAGGTTTTTTTTGAGACGAGATTGTGGGCGAAACATCACAAGGAAATGAGTTCATAATTGTGGGTAACCAGTGTTTTTTTTCCCCCCCTTGGTCTCTATTTTTCGTTTCACGTTTGCATGCTTATTGAAAACATTGGGCGGTTTATGTCGCAAACTCGTGGTAGCCATAGGAGTCTGAGACAAAGTCACCTAAAGGGTGAGACAGAGCAGAGAAGCACAGAATTAGACGTCTTCTGTGTTTGAAAGCATGCCAGGACAAACGTCACCGGGCATGAGTCAAGGATGTCAATCAGTTATCATCAAGGTCAAAGATAGTTCTCTGTGTGTGTATTGTCTTTTTAGATTTCTCTCTGTGTGTATTTTGTTGTTCTCTTTTTTAGATTTCTCTGCTCCGGTCACCCTCAAGAAGGTCTTTCCTCAGAAAGTGGCGTTGGCATGTTGGGAACATTTCTTGTTTTTCGCCGAGGAAAGTTTGCGTCCCATGGCACAACAAAGCAGAGAAATGTAAAACCAAAAGGAAAATACAATAGCGGACACTCTCGTTAAAAGACATCTTTAACATGTCCCCCCGAAACTAGCAGAGCAGCAGTTTAAATAGGGCAAAGGGCACAGACTTAAATTAATAAATAGGAAAGTAAAACGGCAACAACTTGTGCCATGAAGTCTTATAGTAAAAAAAACTACCTAACAAGGATAATGATGCTAAAAAGATACTCAAAAAGTAAAAAAAATCTCAATGGCACCAGTGGAAAATGGGAAAATACTCACTGTAGCCAGAGTTATTGCCGCCATATCCATACGTCCCATATCCACCTGAAAGGGGACAAAGGACATGGATAAGAATTTTTATATTTTCAAACGCAAGTCAACAGGTCTTTTGTTTTATTAGACACAATTAGAGGCATAATTCATGTATAAATCGTAACCCAAGGAAGCCTTCAACCCAGAATCTTTAGGGTTGCAAATTTTCACCATTACTTTAAATTCATAATTCAGCACACAAATATATCTGAAAAAGTTGTGTTTCAACCAGTAAAGATACAGTCACAAATTTGTGTTATGAATGTTAATATCAAGTATACTTAAAAAAAAAACACTAATGCATCCGTTTTTGATTTTATTAAATTCAAAATTTAATTAGAATTAATGTTTCTGCCAATAAACTCAATAAACTTTCTTTTGGGTTTTCTTCTTAAAACTGTTCATCTCCCCAATACACCACCAATACAAAACAATGCACGATTGTTTCATTTTTTGGGAACTGTCGTCTTTGTAATATTAAGGATAGAAGCAACTTGACTCTCACTGAATCCTTATGCCGGTAAAACTAGGATTGAGCCCTTTTTTTCTTGACTCAAAACCTTTCTTTTCACTGTTTTTGGCATGTTTAGTGTTCATTTTTAAATTTTTAATTACTTTTGAAAGACTTCTAGCATTTTTTACCATCCGACTGCTCACACTGCAAGAGGATAGTGTTGATTACAGCAGGGCTTTTTATACTTTTCCCGTCAAATACAATTGGATTCAGGTGCTCACCAAATAAGTACCTCAATAAACAGAATGAAGTATGTTTGCGTAGAAATTTAACTTTTATCATACTCTGATTTAGGAGTAAATTGCTAAAATTAAAGCGGTCTCTTTTTCCAGAGCTGTATATGCATGAGAAAGCCAAAACATTATTCAAAACACACTGGGAAAACTGATGTGGTACCATTACTTGAATAGGCCTAATTGTGTGAAAATAATAAATGCGAGAAAAAGCTTGAGACCTAATAACCAGTTAGCATTTATGATCTCAAATGTATGTGCACTCATAATTTCAGGGAATTTCATGCATTTCCCCAATTACTACACATAAACCGCTTTTTTAAACCTCAAATGTCAAGCACTTATTTTGCAATTTGCTCTCAGCTGTACTCTTTATCCATATTTTGTGAAAAGATAAGTAGAGTTAGTTTTTAATTAAACAATTTTATGAGTGTCAAGCTTGGTCTAGAAGCCTAATGCAAACTGATGCACTGTAACTGTACCTTGATTGAATCCTCCACCGTTGTTAAATCCCCGGCCTCGGCCCCTGCCGCGTCCTCTTCCTCTGCCCCTGGGATTGAGCGTCATGTCAATAGGAGGCCCGCTCACCATCCCAAATCCAGCAGGGTGCTGAAATGAGCAAATCAGGCAATTATGCATGGAATATGAGAATGAAAATTATAACGACAGCGAAAACAGCAAGAGTCAGGCGTACCATTGGAGGCATTTTCTTCTTCTTGTTTGCCTCTGAGTTGGAGCCTTCTGGGAAGAGCTTCTCTAGGGCTGCAAGTGCTGCGTAGGCTTTCGCCACCTTTTTATTGGATCCGGTTCCCTGAAACTTCTGTCCGTCAATCTCCACCTAGAGCAAAAACAGGAAAACGGCAGCTTTTTGAATTTGATCCATCTAAAATACACCATTTATAGAGAATCCGACCTTACAAACACCTAATATTAAAGAACTAGAACGCGATTTAGTGTCCTCACCTCCATGACGAAGCGCTTGTCGTGGCTCCCGCCGGTCTCGGAGATGAGCTCGTACTTCAGTCCTCTGCGTTTTTCGTTCAGCTCCATGACTGGGTTTTTCCCATGTTTGGTCAGGATGGGTCCCTGCTGTCGAGCGCTCTGAGGAAGCGAAAAAGCTCTTATAAGTCTGAGTAAAGTGCATTACTAATTTACAAATCTTCTTAACAATTTAACTTTTTTCTTAAATCATCTGCATCCATAAAATTCCCACAAGTTGCTAATTAATTAAAACGTAGTGATATTAAATTTCGGTCTTCAAGAGCAATTATTTGGACACATGTTGTAAATAAAATCTCCGTACCTCGTCAGTGGGGCTGTCTGACGTTGGTGCTGGTTCGGGCTCCATTTGGGTCACGGCGGGCAAAGTCTCCTGCGCGGTCACCGGCTCCTCCTGTTTCACCAGTTCAGTTAACTTCTGCTCCAATCCCGTTGGCAGGCCCATATCCTGCAAGACCTGGAGAAGGAATTTAAAAAAATTACCTTCTAATGTTTCAGATCGATCCAGCAAGACAAATAACTCAACTTCTGCAATCTTACTTTAACAGCTACGTGGAGCTTTGCAGTACGTTTGGAGGGACCGGACGCTTCGAAGTTCTTTCCGTCCACTTCTACAGCCATAGTAAATACGGGCACATGGACGGGTCCGGTCTGAGAAATGAGTTTGTACTGCAGACCCGGCTTCAGCTGATTCAGACGCATCAGTGCATTCATGGCCTGCGCCGGCTCTGCTTTCTCCTCTGGAGCTGAAGGCCAGAAAACAAGGCATGTTATAAGTGCAAAGCTCTGCATAACTCCACTATAAGGAAATTATAGACATCAGAACAGCATTTACATTTCTTTTGCAATTTCTTCTTCTTCTTGTTTGGGTTCTTCTCGTCAGTAGCCTCCTCCTCCTCTATGGGGCGTTTCATTGGGGGCACGTAGGTTGTGCTGGGCGGGATTTGAACTATGGAGACGAAAGATGTCAATTTTCTCAAATCAAAATAGATGGATTAGATACATAAAACATCAATGAGATAGAAAAACGTTCACTTTCACTCACTTTTACCTGTGTAGTCAATAGGCGTGTCACTTCTTGGTTTTCTGGGCATTTTTGAAGGAAGTGGGTCCATGCCGAGTACTTTGTGCAGCTGTCCAAAGGCTGAAAGCCTTAAGGCGTGCTGTACAAATAAATAAATAAACATGAGATCTCCATCTGCAAAACCATAATTAAAAACAACAAAAAAATAAATAAATAAACAGTAAACTGGACAAACCTGAGCACTCTGGGTGATGTCCTCCCGCTGCTGGCGATCCATGTGACTGATTGCATCTGTTGGCTCCTTTTCACAAGGGTCACAAATGCCTGAACCATCTAAAACGGACAGATTCACGTTCAAATTAAGAAATTTTAAAAGCATCTTAGTATTTTAGACTTCTCGTCTAAGACATAATGCTGACTGGTCAATAAAACTATATAATATGCAATGATATGAACACAGGGCACTCAAAGACGTCTTTCATACTGTATTTTGATGTACTGACAGGCAGACATTGTGTAATCTGGTTTAGATATGAAGTGTGGAGCTGACTTACCAGCCATTAGGATTCCCGACGCGAGACACTCGAGAACTCTGCGGAGAGCTTCTCCTGCTCCCATTGGCCGATTCCCAGTGCCAATCGCCTTCTCGCACAGCAGCTCTAAGGGCTTCAAGAAACAACAGCTACATCAGACAGATGACAACATCTTATCTGAAATGAATTACCAATAGAAAAAATAATAAATACAATGCTTATAGAAAAAACCCACCAAATTAATTCTTAAATTGCCATGAGGAATCAACATTTGAAAAGAAAAATACACTAAAATGACTAAAAAAGCTTTTTCTTTGAATATCCAAGTAAATTGTAATAAAACAAATGAATAATAAATGTATAATATTTTTTTTAAAGACTATATAGTGAGCTGGTAAAAAATTTATCTAATTAACTGAATCAAGCACCAATTAATCAAATTGCACAACAGCTCCTCTGTGGCTATTTTTGGGAACTACCTTCATTGACAAAATTTAAATTTAAACTGAAGTGACAGTATTTTGTCTAAAACACAATATTAAAAAAAACAGGATTACATTTGCAATCGTACACAGATAGTGAAGAAAATGTGAATATGTTAATTGTAATGTGCTATTTTTTTTATTAAAATCATTATCACAATCAGCATTAAATTGGCAAAAATGTGTAAATTGGAAATTTTATGCAGCGCCAGTTTATGAACAGAGCCGTAGATCACTGACAAGCGGCTCCATTGAATCACCCGCGAAACTAACGCGTAACTTGTCAGTGATCTACCGCTCTGTTCATAAACTGGCGCTGCATTTAAAAACAGCTGCTGGAGATTTAGCGCTAATCAAAGAACCGGCTTTACTGATGAGATGCGCATAATATATCGTTCGATATATATCGCCCAGCCCTAAGTAACGATGTTTATTTATAACGCCATTATTCGCAACACTGATGGTCATTGTCTATTAATGCAGCAATTTAATGCCACAATGTAAATAATTTTACACCAGCTTTTGCTTCATTTTAAATATCGCCCACCCCTATATTCACAGGTTGTTTGGTACTCACCCATCCTCGCAGAGGGGCCCAGGTGGGAACACGTGCACAGAGGTCCCTCAGGATACGGATGACAATCACACAGGAGCGTAGTCCATTAGCCCTTGCCTAGAGACAAAAGCAGGAGGGATACAATCCAGCAGTTTATCTCATGGAGTCATAATATGGCACAACACCAAAGCAGTACAACAAACAAAGAAAAGGGGTGAGATTTGCTGATACTGAATGTGTGTCGATAAGAATTGTCAATATAGAAAGGGTGGCAAATGGTTAATTTTAAAAAAAAAAAAAAAAAAAAAAAAAGAAGAAAAAAAAAAAGAAGCAATTTTTCAGTTGAGAAGCTACATATATGACTTTAAAAGAGCAGATTAAAAAGGTCAAGCTCAAGAGATGAGGAACACAACAGGGCTTGTGTTTGTGGCTGGCCTTGTGATTAGACATTAGCCTAAATATCAGAACAAGCGAGAACGTACTAGAAGACACTAGATATGGACCAAATCTGGGAAATGCAGCTGCTTCTTAAAAGCACTGCGTGACATTAACGAAATAATGAATACACTAATATGGTGGGAAAGGTGCAATAATCCTTTTCTGGCAAATGAAAGCTAACAGATTTTTGCCAGGACCTCCATTAAATATCAAATATTTATAACAATGTTCTGGGTTTGTAGCAAGTTTTAAAAGGCATTTGTGGCATAATAAAAACAACAACAGAAGTTTATTTTATAGTATTTGTATACATTTCTTTGTGACGTTATAATTGAAAAAGAAGGGGATTATTTAATAAACACTTCAAATTGAACAATGTATTTTAAATAGATATCTTTTGTAACACTGAAAGAGTATTTAGAGTTACTTCTGATCACTTTGTGGAGTGAGAGTATATAACAACTTTCTACAATAAATGTAAATAAATTAAAGAATTTAATGCAAATGAAAACAAAAACTGATGACAAATTAAATTGCACTGAACCCAGAGCATTCTTATAAAGGACAATTTGGATGATACTGGGGGAAAAAATATTGTCCAGCAAAGCAACAAATGGTGTGGCAGGATGGAGAGATACTGCACACCCCATTTGCACTGAAATATTTATTACATTTTAAAGTTAAAGCGTTCAAATGTTAAACTGGACTGTAAAAACAGCAGTTGACACTTGCAATGTCTCAAGAAGGCAATAAACTGTTTATCAGTGCGAAAATGCCAGGCAGAGGTCAGACAGCATTGACAAAGATGTCCTTGGCAACGCAATTCAAAAACCATCCAGCAAGAATATGACATTCTACCGGAGGCAAATACACTCCCACAAATAAAAAGAAGTCTACACAGAAAAACATCCACACAAACAACTGAAAACATAATTCAGCATGAAATAAGGTTAACACAGAAACAAAATAAAAACAAACTCAACTACTAGAAGACAAATAAAGACAAGATGCAAACCTGGAACCACTTGGCGTGGCGGAGGGACGCCAAGGCAGTCAGGCATTTCTGCCTGTCCAGTACATCCGGGGGATCGTTGACTGATAGCGTTTCTATTGGCAGGTGGAATAAGAAGACAAGGTACAGTTTGACCAAGGGGTTTTTCTGTCTCACGGCCAGGGGGGGGAGGAGGCAGATAACCCCTACCAAAGGCAGTGGAGGGGAGAGGAGGGGGAACCCCCCCAAACCAGAGCAACCCTTCCTGTGCTAGTACACAACAGCAGGACAGAAAGTGACCGGCTCTGTCCCAAACCCAAGTGAGGCTACACTATGACGATGAAAAACATAAATATAGTCGTTTCCTACATAATACTATTAACAAACATATATACACTAGACTTTATAAAAGCAGTTAAAAATGCTTTGAAACTTTTTTCGGGAAGGGAAAAATGTATCAGATTTTACTTAAAAAAAACATGTACATAAACATTCAAGAGTTATTCCAATTTGTGCATGTAAAATACTATTACAGACACGAAAATAGAGTAAAAGTGTCTATTTTTAAATAGACAGAACCATTTATAACTAACACCATTTTAGACTAATTAAAGGCACAAAACTATCCTAATGCTTGGCTGGCGTTTCAATGCCATTTTTAAATTGCCATCAATGGCAATATTTAAGGCAGTATTATAAAAAACTGAGATTTATACAAGATTTTGTGGTTCAGGCTCACGTTTTGTGTAACAAACTCTAAAATGGATTAAGCGCTGACTTAGGGCTGGGCAATTAATCGAAATAGACATTCAGAACCTATAATCGTTCAAATTTTATTTAGAGTACTTTCCCTTTAAAAACACTACCGCGTGTGGAGTCACGTGACCCGCTCCATTACGTTACCTTGAGTTCACACCAGACGCGACTATAAATCATGCTATTTGTGCATTTGTTTACAAAAGATGCAAGAAATGCACAGTTTTAGGATATACAAGAGTTATTTTTTTTTAGAAGAGATACCGCTTATTTTCTACTTTTAATAAGAAAAACATTGAAAATAATTAATTTTGTTATTTATTTTTACTTTTTTATAAGAACAAAGTGACTGTTAGTTTTAGGCAATGTGTGCTTTTATTTTAGTTGTTCAAAATTAATGTTTAATAAATAATCATAGATAAAAGATGTGTGTGTTTATTAAGTAATGCACCCTTTGTTCAAAAATCTCCCACTTGTAATATGTACATATTTACTGTACAAGATTTGTCTGTGAACTATGAGGGGAAAAAAAAAAAAAAATCGTTCATTAATTGAAATAGAGTTAAAATGTTCAATAAATCGAGATTTTGATTTTAGGCCAAATCGCCCAGCCCTACGTTGACTGTTGAAAAATTGTGTCAAAGTCTTTTAATGACGCTTAATCTGCCAAAAAGCAAAAATGTAATTTATGCACAATGAATTGTGGACTAACTGTGGAAGACACGTGATGATTTCAACAATTTTCTGTCACTGTCTTCGCCTATGATTCCTCAAGATCATCTAGGTAGGCAGCTCACTATGATTTGGAACAGAGCCCTTTTGTGGCATGAAGGTGTACAGTGAATGAATGTTCTTCTATGGCTTGTGTAACTGTGAGATCTGAGTGCATTTGTGCATTCATGTGACATGGGGGAACCCCTCCCCCTCACCCCCTTGTTTTTTTTTTTTTTTCTGGGTGCACTGCCTTGCCCCTTCCGAGACAGAGAGCGTCCAGTTGGTCAAAGGTCCAGCGTCCCTAAAATTGACAAACTAGAAGGCTTGACAGAGAGAATCAGATTTTGAACCACAGGCAGCAGTAGTCAGATACACAAGAGGTATGATCAAAACGAGTCCACACTGCAGCAAAACTGATGGCTTGTGATGGTCCAAGGCAGGCGTCACTAACCGAGGGGGTCACAGATAGGGCTAGGCTTCAAGTTCGGGCCTCTCGATTGACCTTTCGCTAAGCCCCGCCACCCTTTGGTTACCGTTTCACTGCTTAAACAAGTTTTGGAGGAACCACTTTGTGTTATAAGTGTTATTTTTTAAATAGTGGTAAAACTTGATTGCATTGTCACAATTTTAATCCAATTGATATAAAAATATGCAATGCAAAATGTCTAAAAACTGCGAAGGGAGCAGATTTATTTAAAAACAACTGCATGATGGCAATCTCATACACCATGCCATACACAGTAATCATTAAAATGTTAGATTTAGTAGCGACATTTGACCATATTCGGTTTAAAAACATCCACAGACCAGAAGCTTGTCTGATAAAAAGGAGAATTGCAAAAGCCAAGATGGCAAAAATGCGGTTTAGCCAAAGGTCAATTGTATCATCTTACTGAAACAAGTAATAATCTTGGTGTTTTCCTTATAAAACACTCTAGCCTTGAAAAAGCTGTTTACTAAACTAAAATACACTTCCCACAATTCTCTTTATTTACTGGGACCACATATTATCACTCTCGGTCTAATTTATTATTTAAGCTGTATCCTAATGTCTAGCATTATCTATAACCCTCCTGCCCTCCGTCCAGCCTCTTTGAAAAAGGCTCTGTCAACAAGTCCCAGCGAACAAACCAGAACTCGACAATACTTCTGCTTCTCATTTTTGCTGCAATGCAAACCGTTCCCTTTCTTTTCCATTATACCAACACATGCAAACAACAAGGTTTGTGATTTTGTTTCTTAATTCTCAGTAAGCCTTCAGTAAACTCTCCTTTTTAAAATACTTCAAAAGGGTACTGGGTCTTATTTAAAGCTTTACCCATCACTTATGTTACTGTGTATTGGGCCATCAACACTCTTAACATCACGCTGCATGGAACTGTGAGACTTAAACATAACAATCTGTGTCACATGACTAGTCTGTACACAATATCCCCAAGCTCCATTGAAGGCCCAATAAACAATATCCCTGCCTGAGTCCATCCCATCTGCATTTGCTGTCTCTGGGGTTGTGGGGTGGTTAGAGGAACCATAAGGCACGTGATTTCAAACCTACCTCCAGCGGCCTGCTTCTCAACCTCCTCCCTCACGAGAGGTGACGTCAGGTTAATGGTGAGGGTCAGAGGTGGCTCTTTTGAGTTCTTGATGACAATGGTGGCATCGCGGACGCATTCTGTAACATCATATTTCTCTTCTGTGACGAGCTGTTGGAAAGATGCATGAGCCTTAATGATTTTTTTTTTTTTTTACTCTGACTCTTTTGCAATGTTTAAAATGATGCAGACATACCTTAAGCTGCACAGCGAGGTTCTCCGAAACTTTTTTTAACAGGGTGATGGTGGGTTTGTCTTTGCACAGCAGCACAAGCTCCAGGTCAAGATCTCCCTTCAGCAGGAGACCTTTAGCGACCAGCCCCACACGCATGACTCCACGCAGGGACCGTGTGGGCTGCTCCAATGACTTTGGTTCCCTTGGAGGACAAAATAAGAGGGACAGATACTTGAAAGATGCTAACTCGCTCCAAAAACTAATCATGCAGTCAGGCACGGATTATAGGTCGGGTGGGCCCCCTGGACAACACTGACTTCGCAAAATTTTTTCCTCACCTCCTGACCGACACCTCCACGCAACGTTGCTGCAACGTTCGCAGCGCTCCCTGAGCAAAACGTTCAGAAAACTCTCGTACGAACATACAATGGGCCTGTGGCAGCGTGACCGCGGGTCCCTGGCCCGTTCGGTAATCCGTGCCTGCATGCAGTCGGTCTTAAAACTACACAGTGAACAGAAAAGAAAAATTCTCACGTCTCTTTCTCGCCATCTCCATCAGACTCCAAGGAATTCACTTTGGCATCTCCTTTCTCCTGATCGTCCAGCCAATCGGAGACAGCCTTGAGGGCGCGCTCGGTGTGAGACACCATGTTCTGCACCCCCTCCAGCTCCTCCTGGGTGGGATAGATGGCAGAGTGTTTGGCCATCACGTGGCGGTCATCGTTCACGAAGATGCGCATGGAGCGGTGGCGAATAGGAGGCGGCTTCACGCAAACAAAGAGAGAAAAACATTAACATACATGACAAGTTTAAACCAAAAGATTGCATTATTAAAATCCCAAGTTGTATTTGTTAACACTAGTTAATGCACTGTGAGCTAACAATGAATGATTGTATTTTTATTTAACAAATATGAATACTTTATTTATATTTAACAAATAATAAATATATTGTTTGTTTGAGTTAACACATTAATGTTAACAACCTTAACGTAAAGTATTACTAACTGTTTCCAGAGCAGCAAATCATCATATTAGAATGATTTCGGAAAAATCATGTCACACTAACGGTGTGTTCACACGGGGCGTCAACGCTTGACGGAAGGCGTGGCTGCTCTTGAACAGGATGAACGTGATTGGCTGCTGCCTGACTACTGTATTTGCATAGAGCGATCTGATTGGCTGACGCTTCACTTGCGTTGTTGAAAAATTCTCAACTTTTGCCGCGAGCAACGAGTGAAGCCCCGCCGACAGATCCACAATTCTTTTCGGCAACGCTTGACGTCACCCATTCAAAGTCAATGGGAAGCGTTGACGCTGACGCCCCGTGTGAACACACCATAAAGAGCAGAGAAATTATGCTGAAAATTCAGCTTTGATAATAGGAATAAATTGCATTTCAATATATAATATTAATATTTAATCCACTGTATTTAAACCACTGATCTTATTGTATTTTTAATAAATAAATGCAACTTTGGTGAGCATAAGAGACCTCTTTCAACAACACCTGAGGTCATACTGATCAAGTTTGTAATTTTCTAAATCACCTCTGTGTAATTACTGGCATATTAGATTTAGAGCAATCTGCTTGAACCATTTTTCTTCTAGCAATAAATCTGATTGCAAAAGCATTGAAGTTTGTATACTTTACCATAACGGCTACAAAGTGGTTCTTCAGTTTGGCAGTGTTGGTCTATATGTGGCAGAGAAATGCTGCTCCAGTTGGTCTGTGAAGAAAAACAATCAGTGTCCTGTACATAATAAATCAATCGAAACCTGCAATGATAATTTCTTTAGTTAAGTTTTAAAAATTATGTCAATCAAAATGTAGTACAATGTATAGTTATGGCTTTATTAATTCAGAAAAACAGAAATATTTGTTCAAATGTGTTAAAGTCATGGTGTTTAACAAAGATTTTAAGTAAAATCCCAGTCAGATCTAATCTGATTCCGTTTCAGATTGCACACAAATCAAGGCCTAATCCATATAATCCTTCTTCATGCATCCTGGGAAATCTTCACAGATCACAGGAGCATCACATATGACTAATTACAACCCATAATATCCTCTAGGCCTAGGAGATGCATCATGTGCAGCTCAGAACACATGAAACCTCCTTTGCACTAACCCTTTTTATTCATAGACTGAAACTGTAAACATAACAAGGCCAGAAATATTTTTGAATTTCCTGAGCCCTGAAACGCATTTCCTGCTCTTGTTATGCCATAAGTGTTAAATCAGATGTTCACCAGTGCCGTTCTCATCTCTTTGGGTAAAAAGTAAACTGACCTCAAGACTCACAGTGAACCATCTGCCCTACAGCTGTGAAGCATGTCTTTCTACCATTACCATTGCAATAAAAAGCAACAAACATCACAACTGTAGTGGCCCAAGGCAAAAATACTGAACAGAAACTTAAAATGAAAGAGGTGGGCCACACAGGCTGTATTGTATTATGTCAGGTTTTTTATTTGATATATGCCACAGACCCTCAGTGTTAAAAGCTAGAAAAGCATTAAGTACCTAAGCACTAATGCAAAGACATGTGTAAATGTGTAATTACTCAACTTAAATGATCTTGTCACTGTTAAAACTTATATAAATCACTGCGTTATATAATTTGAGCCCATTTAACAAGCAGGACACGCACTTGTTGAAGCCGAAACCACCCCCCGTGTCTACAAAATCTAAAACAGATCTGCCATATAAATAACAGCAACGTATCTCTTACATGATCAACATACAAGCAAGTAAACATGACATTGTACCTCGAGTAACTCAATGCTGGATGTAAACAAGGGAAACGCAGAGCACATAACAGCTGTGCGGCCATTTTAACGCAGCCAAACAATGGGGACAGTCTCCGCAAACATCTACCTTCATTAATACAGCATTTTGCTCTTAACATCACATTTATCGTCATATAATCAGGTCTGTGCATATAAATATGACTAGGCGTGCTCTAAATGGTTTTTGATCACGATATGCATATGGTTTTCAGACACGACCAAAGACACCGAATGAGATAAAATGGTCGTGACCCTGCCCCAAAACAACTAAAACTGTGCCTGGGTGTTGATTTAACTAGGAAATGAGACAAAAAAGAAGACCATTTAAAAGAATGATTTCAAATGTAAGAGAAAATCATCAATTAATACTCACTTCTCACTGTTTTTTTTTTTGAAACGCATAAAGAGCTAGCATGCTAATTGCTAGCCATAGCCGTTTGCTACCGAACAAGATAAATTTCTTCAGCATTTAAGTGTTAAAATGGCACATTTATGGTGGATGAAAACGTATTCACTCGATATATTTGCACCTCAAGACATTGTAAAGTACATAAAGTTAAATAATTGTACGTTTTTTTTCCTCTACTCACCAGCGCAGCGACAAGATGTGTTCTGCCGCTGTAGAGAATCAGCGTGCGTTAAGCTGGAGCAGTGACACGTGACATCAGTAGACCAATAGGATCACTCGATGGCTCGTCAGCGGCAGAGCCATGGTCAGCGGCAGATAAGAGTGAATGGAGAGTAGATGGAGAGGGCGTGGCTTTGTCATTCAGACTGGCGAGAGCAAAAGTCGAACATTTTTTCCTTTATTTTTTTTTGCTTGGCAAGGCAGCTGTCAATTTTTAAATGCATCAAAACAATACAAAGTGCAATGAGATACTGTCAAAACGGGTCTTAGACAGCGGTAGAACACGGGTTTGTTCGTTTGGGGGCGATTCAACACAAAGAAAAATAGGCAAATTACAGAAATAACACTGGAACTTCTTTTTTTTTAAGTGATTATGTGATTTTATCGGCTTGCATAGCCTACATAAACGTTGCACTACCGCCACCTTCTGACTGATTCTCCTCACTATTTCCAAATTATTTCCTACAGTTTATATTCTACACACCAAACCAGTATCAACTAAGAAATTACAAATATTTGTCTTGCCTTGTCCAATCAACCCACCTTTCAACACATCTTATCTGTGCCCCAACCAACCCATCCTTTTCTTCCATCATTTTCCTCCTTTGTTTAGTTGCTTGCTTGGCTAACTTATCCACCTTAATTTCCAACAATACCTATATGAGCTGGAGTCCAAATAAGTTGAATCTCTTTACCTTTTTCTTTTATTCTCATATTATATGTTATCAATATTACATACAGCAGATTCTGACGGCTATTGGACACACCTGATCTGAGACTGTACAGTTCTGACAATGAATCACTCTCAATTAAGACTTTACTTATTTTTCTTCTCCTTCCCAATCCTTTTTAACGCCATCATGATGGCATATAGTTCGACTGTATACACACTCAGATCATTTGATGTTCATTTCCTTGATTACCATTAAAACAAATGGATGACTATTTTAAATATGACTTTTTTTCGTCATAGACAGCGGTAGAACATAGGTTCGGTCGTTTGGGGGCGATGCAACACAAAGAAAAATGCGGCCAAATTACAGAAATAACACTGGATCTATGTGACTTTTTTCCTTTTCCCCCCTGATAACACAAATAACTGTTTTGATACTTGCATTCATTTAAGATGATTTTATTTTGAAATTGGTGCGATTTGTAACTAAAAATGTAAAAAAGAAAACAAAAAGCATCTTATCTTGTTTTAAGAACGTATTGATTAGCAAACAGCTCTCCACTCTCAGAAAAACAAAAGGTTTATAGTTTGTAGACTTTAAGCCTGTTCCTTTTCAAATAGTACTAACACTATAGGAACTGTATGTAATCTTGGAGGAGGCCTATATAAGGAACGTGTTGTGGGGAACGGCATGTAACAGCTTTGCACCTTTTTCTGAGAGAACCACTTTTGAAAAGAAAGCCAGGCCTAACAGTAGAAATGTAAATGCAACATCCTGATGTAGGTAGAGACAGAATCTGAGATTCTTCCTGAAGTGAACCTTTATTGGTCAAAATAATATTCAATAGCTTCTACATTCCTTTTCAAAATCACACATAGTAGGGCAAGACACAAATGTACACAGGAACACTGAAACGGTCATCATGCACATGCAAAAGTTCAGCCTTTAGGTTGCAGTGATATATTTCATTATTTGACACTTATATCCTGTATGTAATACTGCATGTCGACTATACAGACTTCTAAGTGCAATAGCTCTGAAGCCAAACAAATGACATTTTGATGAAGTCACTATAATTTTTGAATGATTCTCCAAAAGAGATGGTGCATACTAATCCTGAACACACAACTCAACACAAGCTCCTGTGACTCCTCTTGCTCTTTTCCTTAGTTTGCACGGCAAAAAGGGTTATTTTTAAATATAATTGTGCATAATAATGATCATTCAAAAACATACACATTTTTTAATGCACATTTTTGTTGCATGGTAAGTAATTTGCAAACGAAAAAAACAAAACAAAATTTGGCTCGAAACATATATACACTGTTGTTAAAGTCAGTTTCTGTATGGAGAAAATGAATGGGATTTTTACTTTCAGAACCTTGCTTATTGAGGTCTCTGCGGTTCTAGAGCATCACTTGCATTACATCTTCCAGAGAGTGCTGCTTCGGGCATCCACCATTTAAATAACAGGAACTCACAGTTCATATCCTAGCCTTCAGTAATGTGGCACTGCAACAATTTTGTTTTATTTTTCCCCTTTTCCCACTCTCTTCCATGTGGTAGAGCTCAAACTCTGGATTCGCTCCATCAGTTCCGATTAATTGTGCTTTTCATTGAGTTCTGGAAGGAGCTGATCTCCCACCGCCGGAATGTGCTTCCTTTTAGGTCACTGCGGCCAGTCGTTATGCGGTAGATCTTCCTAAGAACGGCCCGGCGCAGAAGAATATAGACCCAGGGGTCCAGAATCTGGTTCAAGGCGGCCAGACGCACTCCAGTTACCATTAAAGTCCTGTAGTTTTTTAGATCGTCCTCTGTCATCCTCCAGCTGTACGAGCGGATGACTGACATCAGACCGAAGATCTATCAGAAAAACAGAGAAGGTTAGTTGTAGTCAGTGAATGAAGCAATATAAAGTCAAGAGAGTACTAAAGACTAGTCAGAACCAAGATCAAACAGGACGTTGGTTGCTCGTGAGATATAATAAATCCTCATTTGTGTTTTATCCTCACAAAGCATTTAGGTCTGTTTTGACCCATTAATGAATGCATTGCTATTTATAATAAAATCTATTATAAACAGTATTTTCAGCATTTAACAAACTCATTTGTATCGATATCTGTGTACTAATTCTATATACTTCAATTACAAGGTCGGTTTCTTCTTGAATCCTATGATTATTTTATCTTTGCATGTACAGTAGTTAGAGCTTGTTGTATTGTTTTTTCATCTTACAGTGCTTGATAGATAGATAGATAGATAGATAGATAGATAGATAGATAGATAGATAGATAGATAGATAGAATGGTTAAGTTGTAATGGCCATTCTCACCAGCAGAGGGCTCCAGCAGATGCAAGAAGTGACCATAATGCCCACCAGCTGTACCACCATCTCAATATCATGTGATTTAGCCGATCTGCGGTGGCACTTCTTCCTGCGCAGGCGGGCGTTCACCAGCGTCACCCCACTGATGGTGTTACAGACCAGTGCCACAGCCAGCGCGGCCAGTCCCAGTCCAGAAAACAGCAGCACAAATACGATGTCTGTGATGCTGGTATCATCTAACACGTTTATGAAGCACCAGGTCCACGGGTGCTGGAAGGTGTATGTGCCCAGGCCAAAGAAGGGCAGCAGTGCTACAGATAAAGCCAGCAGCCATATCATCACCAGCACCATCTTGGTGTGGGACATGCAAATGACGCGTGCGTGCAGGAGAGGCCGTGTCACACCCATGCAGCGCTCCGCCGCCATGACACAGCCCAGAAACAGCGGACACAGGCCGAAGAACACCATGCTGCCACCCAGGAAATGGCAGATGGCATCGGGTTGGTTACAAAGTCCTCCCGAGGTGTCAGACACATAGAAATGCAGAACCAGGGCACCTGGAATAACATGACCAGCAAGGTCCGTGACCACCAGAGAGCTGGCGAACAGCAGGAAGGTGGCTTTGGAGCGCTTCCGCAGGCGAGCGTAGGCTTTAGCCAGGATGACCAGTGCTATGATGTTGGACACGATGCCCAGGGTCATGGACAGGCCCGCTGTGGTGGGGTTGGTTGTGTTGTTCAGGTTTTCCCTGCAGCGCACCGGTGCCACTCCAGGCACATGCAGGGTATGATTGCTGGACCCTTCATCCACATCCAGGCCTGAAATGTTGGAGTGTTGGACGGCTAACATCTCCAGGCTATGGGTTGAGCACCATTGAGCTTAGAGATCTATAGAGGGAAGAGCATAGAAATGTGTTTATGAGAAGTGGGCATGAGGTTAAGAATGCTTCTTTAGTAAACAACCTGTAATCAAATATGTAAAAATAGGAATGCACTGCTTATTTTGGGAATATTTAATCAGCTAACAAGCAAGCGATTACATCTTTTCCTGTTTTTTTTCCCTTGTTTGTGTACAAACATTCAGTGAGGGAAATTATCTCCAGAAGTCTGAAATAACTGACACACCTTTCAGAAATCTTTAGTGAATAGCAACTTTGTTTTTGCACAATTTCCTTTCTGCAGGGTACAAGAGAAATTGCAACACTTCTGACCATTCACCGCTGTAATAAGAAGAACTAAACTGTTTACAAATACCAAGATAGCAAGATTTTGCAATTTATTTGCAAAAACAAAACTCTTTTTTGTTTTTTAAATCATGTTTATATTTTTAGCATGCTTTTGTTGTTTTAAAGTGCTGTATTTTTAGTAATTGCATAGTAAAAAAACGTGATTTTTGAAAAGTGTTAAAAATGGAGTAATCTGTTTTTGCAAAACTGTTAATTTGTCTGTAGCAATTTGAATAACTACTGCATCTTTTACTTTTTCTGCTACTTTAAGATTTTATTTGCTCTGTCACTTATTAATATATTTGGAGTAGCTATATCTCAAATCTTTGTCTATTTTAATGCAAAATGCTAAAATATTTACCATGCAAAGTTTTATTATCCATGCTGATCACCTCTCCTGAAAATCTTCATTTTATATATTTTCCCAAAGAAGAAGAAGAAGACGAAAACACAGTCCTTGAAGCAGTCCTTCAGAATCGAAAGGTGATATCAGACTCCCATCACCCGTTAAGTCCGGAGTCTTTTTACTTTTTCCCGATTAAAAACAAGCAAAAAACACTTAGGCTATTCCAGGAGGTCAATAAGTATCCTTGCAATCTAAATAATGATATTCCGTAATGTTAGTGGTATTGTGGTCTTTAATGCCTGAGACATCAGGTGAAGGTGTATAAAGTAGATAAAACCCAGAGCGCGTGGCGGACTCTGGAGTGACCCGCGCGCGCTGCTGTATTTATAGCGCGAGACTCACAGCCGCTCCTTCTAAGCTGTAAATAATGACGCGTCAGAGCAAAGTGAGCGCGCGTCTGCGTGCGCCTAATTTTTGGGGCGTCATGGACGCGTCTTATATTTTAAACATGAGCGTGAACAGTAGCCTTTGTGCTTACGCATAGATGACAACCAGTTGTTCTTTTTAAGTAGGCAGCGCATCACCTTTAATAATAATTGACGCGTGGTAGAAGTTATGAACATTATGAATATCAACATAGCCTACTATAGACATTGTATATTGGAGTAATCTACACAGACCTATGATGGCCGGAAATGATGCTATCTATAGGCAGCACACAAGGTTTTGAGACACATTAAGCTTGGAAAGTGAATGGACGGGGCGCCATGGACCTGTCAGCTGAAAATATATAGTGTCAAATGTGAAATCAATAAGCAGCATTTCAGTTACTCATTTATGATTTACAGCTCTTTCAGTTTAACATCATAGAATTCATTCAAGATTATATATTCAAAGCAAATTCAAAACAGTTTTTAACAGCATATTTTCATGTTTCATGAATTGGATTAAGGATTTATCTAAAAGCAGATAAAGTCCAATGGGACCAGACCAGATTCATAGAATGTTTTATAAAGGGATAGTTCACCCAACACTAAAAAAATACCCTGTGATTTATTCACCCTTACATCAAAGGAACACATATGGCTTTCTACATTCACATGAATACAATTGGAGGAGTTATATATACTAAACAAATATCCTGGCTTCCACTTCCAACCTTTATAGCAGTGAATGGGTGTTGATATTTTGAAGCAAAATAAAGGGCATCCATCCATTATAAAAAGTGCTCCATATGACTCCAGGAGGTTAATGAAGGCCTAGTCTTGAGTAGACAGACCTTCAGACTGACGGCTGAAGGTCTGGAATACATGGTAGCGGTCATTGGCAAAAGTCCACCTATGAGGCCTTTTGACGACATGCTCGTTTCAACCAACCACAGTTTTTAAAGATTCTATAGGCGTACTAATGCAAACTTTAAATATTTCACATACTTTTAAAATTCAATTGATCCTGATAAGCACTCGTCATCATTCTTTTTTTGTGAGGGCATATTTCCCGCCCACTTGTTGATATTTTTGCATTGGTCAGAATGAAAATGCTAATTCATTCTTTGACACTAGGTGCTTTTTGGAGCGGTTAAAGGTGCTCTATGCGATGTTGCAGGATTTTAGCTCGATTTGAGAGGCTGCAATACCAAAACACAGAACAGGGGCACAATGTGGGGTTTAATGAGCGTGCACATAATAGACAGAGTTGATTGTACAGCGTGAATCTGAGAGTTTTTTATTTTTATTTTTATTTAGACATGTTAGCTTGATGTTCGCTCCGTAGCTGTCTTTCTTGGGTTAGCACCACCTTTCGTATGATTGCGCTTTGCACGTTCATGGCAGTTACAGAAACACTGGGGGGAGGGGGGAGCTTGCTCTGTTTTGTTCTTTGTTTACGTGAAATGTCAGCGGAAGTGACGTCAAACAAGATAGCATAGAGCACCTTTAAAAGCTGACCCTGCTTTAAATTAAATCAACCAATCCAGTGGGTTGGAAAAATGAATCATTAAACAAATCGTTTGGGAGTTGTTGAACAAGTAAGGTAAAAATAAATGCATATTGAGTGCGCGACCAACTGAGCAACCCACTGCTTCCATTTTGGGAGAAAATTAAGACTCATATGTTTAATCTACTCAGTGTCAGACTCTGTGTTTTGTATTTATTGTATTTGTATTCGGCATTAGGGGTCCACAGCTGAGGGCTGCCCCTGAATTACTACTAAAACCACTATTAAATTTCACAATTAATTTTTCTAAAAATGGTAACACATTCATTTAAACATTTTTTTTTAAAGTAGAAAGATTACAATAGTATTTCTTATAAAACTTACTACTTAAGTTTTTCTTATAGATGCAAAATTTCAAAAATATATACAGTGTATAACTTCCAAATCTTAAAACCCTAAATGTAAGCCATTTATGAATTCGTTGAGTTGTTTCAGATCAGATAATCTTCAGCAAGAACTGCCAAGCGTGTCATGTTCAACTTCTAAAGAACTGAACTTGGAACATCCTTACAATGTCTTGGAATCCATATCTTTTGACATTTCCTATAACCTCTGTGACTGTCTTAAGAAAATATTCATGAATATGAACCCCACTGGTTCCAAGGACATGAAAAAAGAGCTTGTGAAAGAGAAAGAGCTTGAAAGAGCTCATGACCATAAATGAACAATTCCCAACAGACTCACAAAGTACCAAGGGATGTGGGACATACAGAAAAAACCTGCAATTATTGTAGAATACAGCAGCCGGCCAATACTGG
Source organism: Enteromius radiatus (assembly GCA_032357445.1). Lineage (NCBI taxonomy): Eukaryota > Metazoa > Chordata > Actinopteri > Cypriniformes > Cyprinidae > Enteromius > Enteromius radiatus. Next base: position 2,804,447 of record JAUCMS010000062.1, read on the forward strand.
ATGAGAGCAATCAAGTGAACCTAACAAAAGACCTTTTCATGTTACTCCTCCTGGTATTGACCTTCTTTCCCCGACCAGCCTAATTTGGCATTAAACTGAATAGCACAACAAATAGCGGCCCATCACGACTGAAGGCTTGGTCAGTCTAGCGTCATCTTCTTTAAACACTGAGCAAGAAATAACCACATGATGTCAAAGCTGAATACCTCTTTCTCTTTCTTGCAATACATGCATGATTGCGACAGTATGTGTGTTTTCATCAGGAAATAAACAAAGTATCTGAATGATGCCGTGATAACTATAGCATTCATTACAGTATAAAATGTCTTATTCTGTGATTACAGTTGAAAGTATATGAACAATTCATTAGCTATAATTCATAATTGTCCAGTATAGTGTATTTCATTAAAAGTAAAAGGCAAAAAAAAAATTAAATACATAAATAAAACTTGTCAATTAGACTTAAAAATGAAAATTAAGATTTGATATTTCTGTGACCTTGTAGGCAGCGGATATTTGCACTAAGTATAGCGACTGAGGCTATGTAAGTGCAAATAATACTTTCTTAGTAATATGCCATTTGCCTATGTTAAAGTATTGATAGACTCTATTTACACTATGTAAAAATATCAGGATGTTCTGCTATTTCACAGGGCTGTCATCTCATTGTCATGTGCTCAAGACAAACATACATTTTTCTCACACAGTCAAAAGCACCCTCAGTTAAAACTATAGAATAATGCTAAAAACTGATTTAGGAAAGTGATTTTTCGTAGCGCTGAGCAATGTAGTCAATCACATCTTGAACACCTGTGATTGGCCATTGCATTCACTAACCTCTAAACGCTGTTTTTTTCCAAGCACACTTGCGAATCATCTCTCTGTAACATACTGAAGCTAAATAAGAGGTTCGCTTATTATAAATGACAGTATATTCTGATGTGTGTTTACTGTATATTCAGTTGTTTGGTCTTTGAACTTTTCTCTTCTAGTGCTTTTCATTTACTGTAAGCTCTCTTCATCATCTTTTTGAGGCCAATATTTGATTTTGACTGAAGATAATATGCTTTTGACTAGAATACTTGGTTTTGACGCGGAAGTGTGAGGTTTGTGAAAGTTGGTGTATAGTTGTGAGAAAATGTTGAATTGTTAGCAATCAAGAAAAATGATAAAAGACATCAAACTGAAATGCAAATCAAAACTGATACTGGTAAAAACCTTTAGATCCAACAAGGTGGGCTATTTGCACTTAGTATAAATTTGCACTTAGTGTAAATGGCCTCTGCCAACAAGGCAGACTATTTGCACTTTGTAAATAGACACTCCAATATAGACTGGCACAACATGAAACATCTTACACCTGACCATACAGCATCTTCCAGTTGTGTCTGTTTCTCCACATTCATTAGCTTTGGCATTTCTTTACAGTGCTGCTTCCATGAGGCTTGTGTTTGCTGGATGAAAACTATGGTTTATGACGAACGTGACCCTGAAAGGCAGTCTCAACGTTTCAAATGCATGCAAAAAATGTTCATCTGGTCATATATTTTACGGTCAGCTCAACACTTCAGTTAAGTCATCTGGCGCACATCAGGCAATCTTGATTTTTTTTCACCATAGCCAATTGTGGTCTCGTGAAAAGGATTGCAGAGCACCTTGGACTGTGATAATGGAGCATGCACCAGAATTTGATTTCCCACCATTCCCGAGGGCTTTCCGGAGCGAGAAATGCATAAAGATACGGTTTAGATAAGAGTATAGGTAACCTCTTGTAACCTTCAGGGGAAGGATAAGGCTACAAAGTAATCCTGCAACAACAAAGAGAAATATATTTACATTTAGCAGACCCTTTTAAACATTTAAACATCACTTCATGTATTCCCTTAATTGAAACCATGATGTTTGCTCTGCTAGTGCTACACTGAAAAACAAACAAATAAAAATAAATTAGGCTAATTAATTTCCATTAACCATTGTTGGGAGTAATGTGAGCTACACTGTATAACAAAATCTGTCAAATTTACGGTGAAAAAACAGCAACTGTTTGTGGAATTCAACCTTAAAAAATACAGTAACAACATTTTTGGTTTTACGGTTTTAAGTTAAATTTACAGTTAAATACCATAATTTCATAAACGGATATGATGTTAACATACCAACCTATTAAAGCACTGAAATCTGTTTTGTATCTTTGAAATACACTGATAAACACCAAATGCAGGTGATGATGAGAAAGTCACATGATGAACCAAAGACCATCACAAGCAGCTTTTAAATATGCTCAGTGTCATTCACACAAACACTAAACACCATCATGGGGTCATCCCAGGTCCAACAGGGGGAGGAGCATCTGGTTATCTACATCAGCCGTAAGTTGTCCCAGGTCGAGAGGAACTCTCGCCGTCAAGTGGGCAGTCTTGGAGCTGAGGTATTATTTACTGGGCTGTAAATTTACCCTCTTTACAGACCATGCTTCGCTGCAGTGGATGGCTAAGGCGAAGGACACTAATGCTCGTGTCACGAGGTGGTTCCTTGCGCTCCAGGAAGAGACACACGAGCGCCTCCGGCATCGGATCATCAGCACCGTTCACTTACCTGTTTGTTCACTTGATTGTGAAAATAAATCCACCCTCCGGGACTCACAAAGATCATGCTCTGTTGTGTTGTTCTTCATCCAGTTACAATATATATATACACACCTATTTTAAATAAGTAAGTTACTTTGTTTTCCCATTGACTGACAGCTAAAAACAGAAATTTTCACACAAAAAACAAAAGCAAGGCCAGCCCAGAAGCAAAAAGTATAACGTTACGCTAAAGTAATGTAAAAAACACATTACTGCCCATAAAAAGTAACTGAATATGTTTGAATATTGTAATATTATAACTGAATATTGTAATATTATAACATTGCATAAAACACAAAGCAATAAAATGTAAAATTCAAAATACAGTTAAAAGTAAAAATAAGGAAACTCCTTCATATTAAAACATTACATTGAGCCTTACTTTCTAGATATTTGACAGTATATTTGACAGCTCTGCTGTTTCTCTTGAATGTAATGTAAGTTGCTTTAGATAAAAAGTGTTTTTTTGTTGCTGGTGTTGTTGTTTTTCAATCTGCCAAATGCCTAAAACAGATTTTGGCCACATCTCCTGCTTCTCAGATGTTTTTCTTGAGAAAATATCTCTTCTACAGTTTTCAAAAAGATCTCAATTTCCTAATGGAATTTCGGGGGAAGAGTCTGATACAAAGTTACTGAGAACTCGCAACTTCGGAAGGAATACAACTTTTCACTTTGTCTTTTCATTCTAAACATCTTCCTACAGTTTGGTGACATCAGGCATTTGCGGAGGCTTTGGTTGTGCTGATTGACTGCACCACATCTTCATACAGCACCACAAAATTGCAGGCCATCACTCAAGCACTTTCCTCTGGTCATTAAGTCTGTGAGATCTATCCGAGACTCAGCTTTATCCAAAGTGGATCCGGAGAGGAAATGAATGTGGATAAACACAAGAAATGTGCTGGAATTAAATGCTTTGCAACCTAAAGCTAGAACCATGCACAGTCGATTACACGTTTCACACATGCAAGGTCATTTAGCAGAGACTTTAACCCAAACCAAGTGTCACAGCATTTATTCCAAGAGGGAATCTCTCCGGAGCAACACGAGGTGAGGTGTTTGTCACAACGGTGATGGCTGACAGCTCGGTCCCTGTGGTGATTGACCTCTTCTCTTCTGACTTCCAGCCCCAGGCTTTAACCAATATGCCACATCTTCAGGTTTGTTTCGTTTTTCACTAAAAGCTGTAAATGGACTAAGTACTGCAGTGACTAATGATTTCATTGGTCTCTGGTGAGGAGAGTCTGGCGGAGATAAATGACCAGCTATCACGATGTCATTGGCTTTTAGGCCCACAAAATATGACCATGGGGGAAATTTCACTCATCCATTTGTCTTGTGAAAGGAAATAATCGAATATAAAAGGGAAGCACACACACTTCGGAAAATAGAGAAATTGCATTTTAAATTCAGATTTTCTAAAGACAACCTGAGTGCCCATGTTTCTGTGATCATCTGATAACTATGCAACTTTGTGTCTGATAAAAGTAATCAGAAGCAATGTTTTAAATGTGGAAGTATATGAATCATTGACATATTTCTGACAGTGATGCTGACAAAACATTTCAGAGCTTGATTTACATGCGGAAAATAAAAAGGTATGAAAGCTTTCATAAAATATTGGTAACACACCGATATATTAATACCACTATATTAGCATATTATTAGTTTTTAAGAGTATGGTGGATTTTCTCTGTCCATAACAATACTGCATATTTTTTGCATATTTAAACATTAAAAATAAAAAGGAAAAAAAAAAACACTTCCCATACCAATCATGCTTTCAAACTTCACTTTGAAATAAAGGATACGCATTTAAAAAAAATGAGCAATTTGGAGTATCATTATATACTTGTTCTCGCTGACATAAAGTACTTTATTGAGAAACTTTTTTAAATGTGGAAAAGCATGAAATTTGTTTCTAAATTGATCTCTCAGATTTCAGTCCACCCTGTTACACTGATGCTACTTGCCCTTTGAAATCTTAAACATATGCCCTAAATCACATAAGAGACATTATTTGAAGGGAAAGCAACGCTGATACTATCCATACTATCCACCCTGTATGCCCTAAATAGTAAATGACTATAATATCACCTAGAATGTAGAATGTGTGCACATTGGGCACAACTCACAATTGAGTTATTAGTACTTTGTAAAACACAACATGTCCACCCTGTTATATATAAGTACCCGAGCAAGCCTTGCACGGCCGAGGAAAGGCTAAAGGGCCACAAGTTCCCTCAAAGACCCCCGGTGGAGTGGACAAGAGACCATCAGCAAACTCTGGAGAGACTAGTTGGCATGCTGGAGGAACCACCAATACTGGCCTACCCAGACT
>JAUCMS010000062.1:2841741-2854466 GCA_032357445.1 Enteromius radiatus
GATTTAAAGGGGAAGTACACAGAACAGAGTGATTTCTAAAGAGCTGTTTTTGACAGGGTAAAATGAGCGTTTTTAAACCTATCTTTGAGAAATTTAAAAATAAACTATATTATAAACTTTCTATTACGACCCTAAAGACTCATATAAGCTAGTGGAAAATTGGCTTTGTATGACCCCTTTAATAAGCAGGAAAAGCTTTGAAATATGTCCCCACTGAAACCTCTGAAACTGAAAGCTCTCACCCAAGTGTTGACTGTTAGCACTTCCTCTGCAGCTACTTCCTGTTTGGCAGCCATATTTACTGGGCCACCACATGGGCATCTTTGTGAAGTATTGGCAGTTTATCCTGCCTTACTGAGCTTTTGTTTCATTGTTCTACTGCCACGTGTATGACCTTACGACTGTTGCGTTGACCCCTTTTGCCTGGTTGGAAACACTACGCCCTGACTCTGAGTTTGGATTTGTTGAACTTTTTAATAAACATCCGCTAATGGCTTTCGCCTCATACGTTACATACATCAGGCAAAAAGGATATAAATGTCTAAAAGGTCGCACAAGGGTTAAAATAATTTTTTAAACCATTTTTTTCCAGTGTCCTCTTCAGAGCTGCATAAATACAGGGTTATTAGTGTTAGCTAAAACTAAAAAAATATTTAAATGTTTTTTCCAATTAAAATAAATCCAATAAATAAATGTACAAATATGAAATTAAAAACCTGCACTAAATGAAAATTGGAAATATCAGCTGAAGCATTAAATTAAAAAGCTCAATTTGCATTGAATGCAAGTATAAATCAATAATAAATAGTAGTATTTAAAAATAAAAACAAAAATTACTAATAAATCAAATTAAATGTGCTGAACATAATATTTTAAACATTAAAATATATATATATGTAAATTATTGCTGTCAAATGATTAATTGCATGCAAAACAATAGATTTTGTTTACATTGTATAGCCTACATGTATGTGTACTGTGTATGTTTATTATACATATATTTAAATACACATGCATGCATATATTTAAGAATTTTTTTTTTTAATATTCTAAATATATTTACGTATTATATAAATGTACACATGTAAATGCATGTAAACATTTTCAAAATATATACCGTATGTGTATTTATATATACGTAATAAATGTACACGGTACACATATATTATGAAAACAAAAACCTTTACTTTGGATATGACTAATGTTGATTAATCGTTTGACAGCACTTAATAAAGTAATGTATTCTCATTTACCAGTATCTATCAAATTGCTGGGCAGTTGTAGGGTGTGGTGATGTTCCTTTGGCCCCGCCACTTCCTCTGCCTCGACTGCATCTGGGTTAAGATAATCTAAAACCAACAAACATTTAATTGCATAAATAAAACCACTCAAATATAATTACTGCTGATCAGGATATACCTTCATCTGCAGAAACATAGTATGTGACTTTGTCTTGATTGCTGTAGATAGCTGCTTCTACATTCTCATAAGACTGTGTCTCATCTGTCGAAAAACACAAATAATCGAATGTGCTTTTTGAGGTTTATTTTTGTGGTATGTCAGTCATTTTTTAATAGAGATATTGGAAACTATGACTATTTAGGGTTTAACCACTGTAGTATTTTACCCTTCTTGTTGTTTTCAGCGTTCTCCATATACTTTTGAGTGCCGCTCTCAATGTACCTGTGACAACACACACAATCAAAAACATGAAAAAAACATCATAACGTAAGTTTGCAGGACAAAAATAAAGGGCATGGCTTGATTTAATAGTAATAGTAATAGTAAAAGTTCACCCAAAATTGATAATAAGCTAAAAAAAAAACATGTACTCATCCTCAGGCCATTCAAGATGTAGATACATTTCTTATAGAATAGATTCATTGAAATTTAGCATTACATCACTTGCTCTGCAGTGAATGGGTGCCGTCAGAATCAGTGTCCAAACAGCTGATAAAATCATCGCAATAATCCTCAAGTAATCCACACCACTTCAGTCCATCAAATAATGTCTCGTAAAGCCAAAATATGTGGATTTTGATCTGAGAGGCTGTCATTCTGACGGCACCCATTCACTGCAGAGCATCCATTGGTAAGTGATGAAATGCTCAATTTCTCCAAATCTCTTCGAGTGAAGAAAAAACTCATTTGTGATTGCCAAAAAGTGAGTACATTTGTAACCAATTTCATAAAAACATATTAAACTATATCTGATAAAATGCAGCAAACATTTATGCACTTTACACAGAAAAACACTGTAAAAAGTAAAGAAAAGGTAAATGAGTCACCCAAAGTCGGTGTACGTGGCAGTGTGTCCATTTGTGTTTGTCCTCTGCTTTATGGGCCCTGCAAGAAAAATGTATTAGATCATCAGTCTATAAACTACGATATATAATCAGTCAGCATGAAGTTTGTTTGGAGTGTCAGTGTGTGTTTGGGTGTGTTTGCGCTTACTGTTCCTGCGTCGTTGTGTTTTGCAGATGAATGTGAACAGAACAATCCCAATCAGAAATGCTAAGGCAGGAATTCCGTAGAGTATCCAATCAGGCCGAGAGACTACACACACAAATAAGTGAGTAAGTGAATCAGCATCTGATTTATAATATTAGAGTAAAGCCACACACAAACATACCTGTGTTATCTGAGCGGCTTTTGACTCCTTTGGCATCAGGGGTGCTGTGGGACACATTAACTGACATGGTTTTGGTAACTTCTGCGTTGTCTGTGGAGATGAGTGCATGGTTTTTCTCAATCATGCTGGTTTATATATATTTATACTTGTGATATAATCAGACAACAACATGAACAAGCGTTACTGTGCATGCGTGTAGGCATCCAAATAGAATCAATAACAACAAGTCCTTCTAGGAAACGAGAGGTTTCCATGGTAACGGCTGTAGACAAAGCAGCTCTGAGCTTACAAACGCTGCCTTACATGCAGGATAAAATGAAAATGACATTTACTAAAGCCAACAAGATGCCTTCCAGCTACTCTTCCGAGTCCGAGGACTCTACTTCTCAGCCCATTGCGGCCACCAAAACCTCTGCTCCGCTCGAGCCCCTCCAGGAGCCAGCAGCTCCAACTCGAGGCCGCAGGTATCTAGTTACGCACAATCCCGCCTTCCTCCCCTTCTCCGCCTTTTCCTTCGCACCTTCAAGGGGGGCGAACGGGACCGAGCCTCGCTCCGAGCCCTGCCCGGGGTCCGCCGAGCTCCCGGCTCGCTCCCCGGACAGCACACCAAATTTGCTTATTTAAGTTAATAAAGAAGTGCGAATTCGTGAAACGTGCATTACGTGCTTCCAGTCAGCGAAGCCTTTAGGAAAATCTGTAAATTTTGATGTCGTGGCAGGTCGCCACAAATAAATAAATGTATGTAAAACACATCCCACAGCACAATAACCTGAGGCCTATTCTTTATAAACAACTATATACACATAGCATTTACTTAAAATATTAACATAAAAAATAATAAAAATATAAATAATTAATGGATAAGTATCCATACGAAACAGAACAAGCAAAGGGAACATAAATAATAAAATAAATGAAGAAATAATTAAATAAAAATGTTAGTAACTACAAATAGCCCCTGGTAACATTTCAAAAGAGAAGCAAATATATTTCGATTAGTGCCCAGGTCTGTTGGGAAATGTCTGATTTCAGCTGTAAAGGTCCTTGCACAATGAGTCTGCCATTTTTGTATTTTTTTTTTTTTTTCACATTTGTCATCCTTGTCATCAAAATGCATGGATGCAAAAATGCAGAAAATAAAACCTTTTTTTTTTATGACAGATGAAAGTTTTGTGAAACATGATTGCAGTCAATTCCTTAAATATACAGTATGATTCAGTATGTGTGTCCACTCTGTCAAAGTAGGACGGTGCATTTTCATCCGGTTATATATAGATTCATAGTATTCCTATTTGCTATTATTCGGTTATATTCAGCGATTATACCAAAAGAAAACTCACTTAAAGTACATGAAAATAATATTTAAATAATATTAGAAGCAATTCTCAGAAACATCAGGCCACTGTCACTATTAGCCCAAACTCTATTTAAAAACGGTTCAGATTGGCTTTTGGATTTTAAGTCATTTCAACTTCAATTGCTGTTAGAAAAAATCTTGTGTACCTTAGATTCAACTCATTTTCTAGGTTTTGATAAAAAATTGTTGCTTTGCTTAGTTAGAGTGAAGTGTTAACTCTATTTAAAACTGAAACTTTGTTTCATTAATGAAATTACAAGGAAGAAACACTCTGCTACAAGAATGTAGTGACTTTTGTGAAATTGTGGATTTGTCAGTTTAATTTGATACATTTCTTTAGAAAAACAGCATCATCTTCCAGATCTGCATGCTTCATGTAACACCCTCACACTTTCAGTCTTACTCGGTTTCTTCTCATACACGCTCGCAGACAGATCCCAAGAGAGGTCACTGCGTGCCGTTTTCTCAGCAGCTGCCACACGTTTCCTTTCTTTAACGCACTGCTCAGAAACAAACAACTGGCCGCGCTGCTCTAACCATCAAACACGCACCCAAACTATCCAGCACCAGAAACAAACAGATATTTCAGACTTGAAAAAATTGCACAGAACAAAAACAACATTCAGTGTATTCAATTCAATGCATTCTAATATAGTTGTAGTCTAATATGTTTAAATATTTAAACATCTCTTTTCTTTTTCTCTTTTTTTTTATCTCTTTTCATATAATTGTATATTAACTTCTGTCCAGATAAATATCAGCACTTGAGTAGCTCCTCCTCTGTCTTTACCTTCAGCGATGGCCTCACCCGTTGTGTTAATCCTGAAGCATCAGAAAGAAAATCTTGATGTGCACACAAAGATGGGCGAACCAGAACTGACAGTGAAAGAGAGGAGGAGAAAGACAGATGTGGCGGAAGAGTCTGGAGGAAGGAGTAACAGAGAACAACATCAAATGCAGAAAAGGAGAAGTGAGAAAGTAAACATGTTGTAAACACCATCCTCACATGTACATAACTGTTTTCACAAACTTTTACAGCACACAGTGGTTTTTGGTCTTTTTAACCAAGTGCCTCCATAACACACCACCATAATGAGCCTTGCATCTTAATACTGTGTGTTGTTTCCTGGATGAGCAGCATCTGTCTTTCTGTTTTGTGATAGCCTGCTGTTCTCCAGAAAGTCATTCAGCTTCTGCACGTTCTTTGCTTTCCAGCATCTTCTGCATATTTGAACCCTTTCCAAAAGTGACTATGATTTTGAGATTCACAGGGAGGACAGTTGAGGTACTCAGTTAGTTTAAATAGCTAAACATACTAAATACAAATAGCATGCAATTTTCATGATCCCTCTTAATAAGTTAAAATGATTAACATTTTGCATATTCTGCAAGGGGCATGTATATTTATGAGCACAACTGCATACAGCCTTATAGCAATAACAATTCAAATGCTCAACTCAGTATTTATTGTCTTTTTCGTTCTTCTTCGTGCTTTACACAACAACTTCATTTAAAGCATCATATATCAAAAGAACACACAATCTTTCCATGATAAAGTCCACTGATCACCTTCTCAAAGCTATAAGGGTGGCTGACAAGAACAAGTCCTATATGAAGTCAAATTTCATGCCCAGATGTACAGAGACGCTATAAGCACGCGCAGCCGCACTGTGAGATCACCGGGTAGCGTGCGCGGATCCACGAGCAGCGCCTAAGCGCGCGCGAGCCCTGCTGGCAGCGCCACCGGAGCAGCGTGACGCTCACGGAGCGCACCGGCTTACAAAACATGCCCTCCGGTAAAGAGCACGAGCGTTCGGCCGAGCATTGCCCCTCTTTGACGTATCGCGGCCAGAAACGCACGCCCAGATCTTTCCACACCGAGAGCACCGGGCACCGGGTATACGACCACAGCCACCTGCGCACCCTGCGCTCCGTTTTCTCCGCCGCTCTGAGACCGGTGAAATCGAGCTGCTGGAACTCGTGGGGAATCATCCGACTCATGTCGTCCTCTCGCGTGATGTCGGACACGTTACCGGGAGTCGGTGGACCGACGGACAAGAAGATGGGGTCGAAGCTGCTGCCGAGTTTCCTCCGCAGCAACCTAGGGGCTAAATCCTTCTCTCCCGGTTCCAGAGCCGGGTCGGGGTCCTCGTGCAGGTCCGGTATTGGCAGGTGGTCGCTAGGCGACGGGCGCACGCGCAGCTGAAGCTGAGCGACCGCGAGGTGCACGGTAACGGACACGCAGAGCACGAGCGCAGGAGACGCCTTCATTTCCATTCAAGTCGAGAAAAGTTCATCAAAAGTCCGATATACTGAAGAAAATATAGCCTACAGTTTAAGAAAGAAGGTTACAACATGCTTGTGAGGAACAACTCGTCCAAAACACTAAGATAGACTCTCCCTATACCCCTTAATTAAACTACATTACAGGTGATTAAGTAATTAACAGGCTAGAGGTTTTTAATGTGAGACTGTGTGCTGCTCTTTGCTAACTGAAGCTGTCTGCTGATGAGCGGAGGTTTTCTTTGGAGACGCCAAACGCGTCACGAGCGTCGCCCTGCGGCTTCAGCTCGACGACTGTCACCCGGTACAACTAACATCCGGCCGCAGGTGAGCGGACACCCCTCAACACAGACTTCATGAACCTGAGTGCAAAACACGGTCATTATAATAGTATCCAGTGTTCTCTCTGTCTTAAAAATGTCTTTATTTGCATAACCTAATGCGTTCTTGTATTGGGACAATTTTGATGTAGCCTACTTTTTTGAATCACTTTAAATGTTGACAAATGTAGGCTAATAATAACAATGAAAAGATCATAATAGAAGAAAACATTATAACAGTTTAAACTTAATAGACCGTGTAAGGTGTGAACAATTGAAGCACAGTGTTTAACATAAACACACACATGAAATACTTTCATCCACTACACTGGACAGATGTAAATAATAATAATAATAATAATAATTCATGCATCAAAGGGTAATATACAGTAATTTTTACGTTTAGCTCTTTAATAAATGAACTACAAAATGATCAATACATTATACATGTACTGATATATTATCAATATATATTTTGTTTTTATTTTAATTTGAGTGTTTAATTTAAATTTCCAGTATTTTTAATATTTAGTTATATTTCTTTCCAGTTTTTTTTCCCAAAAATTTGGTTTTATTTACTTTATTTATTTTTCCAGTTAGATTTTTTGATTCCACTTAAGTTTAACTTTTATTACTAATTTCATTTAATGTTTCTGTTTTATTTTATTTCACTGTGGTTGGTAAAAGACTGTAATAATGCAGCAAAACAAATTACAGTGAAAATGTAGATAGTGGGATATTTATGCAACTTATACAGTAACATACTATTAAATGTGCAGGTTTTTGGGGAGTCAAAAAGAAAAAAATCATTTTATAAATGACAGAAAAAACATGAACTGACATTTCCATTTCCAGAATTTCCAGAAAATGCTTGCAAAAAATAGTAAATTAATTAGTAAATCATGTTTATAGTTTATCATTTATGTTAATATTCCCTGTAATATCTGGGCCCTGAAACACTAAAGGATTGAATGCAGACCGTCTACGTGACAGAGTTCAGACACATGGCCTTCAAGTTGACACTTCGTCACACATTGAATGAATGACGCATTTTATCACTTTAAATTAATCAATTAGCTCACTCCTCAACCTCTGACCTATAACAAGCTCTGACTTTATGCCTGAAGCATCTACGTCACTGACACCCCCTTAAAACATCCGCTCACACACTCAGTAAACACATGCACAAACACACATGCACCTCACCCACGCGGTTTAATGCATCTAATCATCAGGTCAAGCATGCTGGAGCGGCCTTCAGTGAGGTGATGCTTGAGCTCCTAGACACACATGCGGAAATTAATATCAATAAGATTGAGCTGGGAGAACATCTAGAAACTGATTGATTTTGAAGTTAATTGAAGTCGAGTCGAGTAACATGCTATAAAAGATGTCTCTCAGAAATAAAGACGGGCAGAGGCTCTCCAATCTGTGAAAGAAGATTAAAAACAATGTTCCTTAACGTTAAAATGCAAAGACTATTCCTTGATCTCTTTTGTGTTTTTAACCCTTGATTATCTGTTTCTCTTCTTTTTTCTTATTAATTTGAACCCTTTGTTAAAAGGTTAGTTCACCCAAAAATGAAAATTCTGTCATGAATTGTGTCGTTCCAAACCCATAAGACCTTTGTCCATCTTCAGAACACAAATTAAGATATTTCTGATGATATCAGAGAGCCATCTGACCCTCCATAGACATACTGTTTTACCTGTGTTTTTGGGATTATTTTAGTTGTATTGCTGTCTATGGAGGGTCAGATGGCTCTCTGATACCTTAAAAAATACAGTGCCACTAATATTGGCACCCTTGGTAAATCTGAGCAAAGGTGGCTGTGAAAATAAATCTTCATTGTTTATCCTTTTGATCTTTCCTTCATAAAAAAATCACAAAATTCTAACCTATAATTGAATTAAAACATTTGAAATGGGGAGAAAATCTCATTGTGAAATAAATGTTTTCTCCAATGCTTGTGGACCATAATTATTGGCGCCCCTAGAATTTTTACGAGTAAAATATCTCTGAAGCATATTCCCATTCATATTTACAATTTTGAGCACTCCAGGGTGATTATGAACATGAAAATATCCAGCCCTGGCTTCCTGTTTCATAGAAATATATATAGGAGGGAAAACAAAGCCCAAAATCCCTTAATCATCAACACAATGAGAAAAAACAAAGAATATGTTTCGTATATGCTGCAAAAGATACTTGAGCTTCACCAATTAGTGAAGTGGCTTTAAGAAAAGAGCTAGAGCAGTGGACATTTCCATTTCCACAATCAGGGAAATAATGAAGAATTTCCAATCAACATTAATGTTAGGAAGCTGCCTGGAAGAGGACGTGTGTCTCTATCCTCCTAATACACGGCGAGGAGGAGAGTTTGTGTGGATAAAGACTCTTCAAGGATCACAGCTGGAGAAGAGCAGAAAATAGTTGAGTCTCAGGGTCGGAAAACCTTTAAAAAAATAGTCCGCCAGCCCCTACATCAGCACATGTTGTTCAGGAGGGGTTAAGAACAATTCTCCTCGCTCATCCGAAAACAATCTCCAGCATGTTCAGTCGTCAGACAGGACTGGGACTACAATTGGGAGTGACTTCTATCATCAGATGAAACAAAAAAATGAGCTTTTTAGCAGCAATCACTCAAGATGGGTTTGGTGAACACAGGGATAAGACGTACTCCATGTGTACAGTGAAATATACTGCTGTGTTTTTGATGTTGTGGGTCTATATATTTCATTTAAACTGCTTGGGCAAACAAACTTCAACAACAGCAGCGTGACCTCAAATACTCTGACGTGTTGTTTTAGTAATGAAGAGAGTTTGTTTGCTCTGTTTTTCTTAATGTGTGATGTTGTGAATACGAGAGGCCAGCTGTCTGACACAGGTTAGAGGTTGGCAGGAAATGACAGCGTGTGTTTGGCCTGCAGGGCTGTTCCTAACAGTAATGACGCAGGTGCGAGGGGTTTGTGTTGGAAGATGAAGCCAGCAGCTCCCATCTGTCCTTTGATATTAATGTGCAGCGAAAACAATGTCTAGCCTTGCTGCTCATGCACAGAGCATCTGAGATAAAGTCACCTGGGCTTGACATTATTAGTGTCAGTGGCTTACAGACACACACGAATGAATGAATGGCACTCTGGTGTCATGTTGGATACGTTTCTAAACACTACATTTGCCTTGTATTCGTCTGGCTTTGATTTTGTGTGTTATTGTTTACATTTGTGTAAAGACAAATCCTTTTCAGGAAAGTTACAAAATCCATTTTGTGCACAAAATTATGCTTTTGTTGACCTGTAGTGGGATACATTGGTATATGGGGTAAGTTGTCACATAGAGAACCTGTTGCTTATCGACACAGTTTGAAAAATGTATATTTTTTAAAATAAAAAATACAAGAAAATATGCCACTTTCTATCTGAATGTATCTATTTATTGGATTTTTCGCTAAATAAAAAACAGTACAGTAACTATATACATTATATATAACGTGTGTGTGTATTGTGTGTGTGCATATATATATATATATATATGTGTGTGTGTGTGTGTGTACTGTATATATTTATTATGTGTATATAAATACACACATGCATGTATATATTTAAGAAAAATGTTATATTTGTATTTTAAATATTTATATATAATATAAATGATCTAAATATATATATATATATATATGTGCAAAATACATGTAAATATATATACTGTGTGTGTGTGTATATATATATAATAGGAAACATTTTATGTGATTATTATATATAATGAAATAACATTACATTAAATATGAAAAAAGAAACAAATATATGACAAATACAGCCCATTGGGATAAACAATAATGCATTAATAATAATAATAATAATAATAATATGAAAATAACAATATGAAAATATATTACTCTATTCAAAACTAAATGTTTACAAATCGTAAATATTGCAGCGTTCGTATATTTCAAGCTTTCTTCTCTCAGATATTTTAGCTTCTGTCTTTGAATGAATTTATATGTTTATATTCATTCTTATTATTATTTGTGTCTGCTGTTTTAAACACGGTTTGAGCGCGTGTGTTTTGGCCACGCCTCCTCATCAGCTGACAGCGCGCGTGACTCATTACTGTACTGACTTCCTAGAGAACACGAGCGAGCGGAGCGTCAGAGTAAAAGTATGTGAATTAACGGGTAAGTGCATTTATGAAACTACAACCGGTGATCGTGTCCCGGTCATGAGCCGGTATCTGAGGAGTCAACGAAGAGTTTGATCCGTACTTCCGGGGTTTTTGTTTACCTTCTGCTGTTGTAACAGTATAAAAGCACCTCTTGTTGTTTAAAAACCGTGTCATTCTGCGCGGAATAATAATAAATACCAAAACTTATTATAACGCAGATGTTGACAGATCTGGTTGTCCGTTAGCATGGAAGGTTTCTTTGTCTGGAAAATATGTTTGACAGTACAAAGTTAAATGTCATAAAAAAGCGATAAAATGTGTTCAAAAGGGCAATGATCGTTAGGTCATTGTATTTCATGGATGTCAAATCAGTTTATTTGTAAAACGCTTTTAATAAAACATAAAAACATTGGTAAATAAAGTGCACATTATTGACGTCGTATTGGCGCTAAAGAATAGGCTAATTTCGCCTTCAGAAAGTGTGCATCATACAAGTTTTTTATTAGTAATATTATTTTATGGAAGTAGTTTCTGTTTTGCATGCAGTCTGTTTGGGTTTGAGATGTCCAATTAATAAATCAAAATGATTGGAAGACCTTGCATTACAATATTTACATAATAATAATTTTTTTTTTCTATTTTTATGTGGTTTGTGTGTGTTGAAGATAAATAAAATCAAACCAAGATGATGCACTAGAAAGACTTGTTAGTTCTAGTTTCTCTTTACAGGGTGTTTTTAGGTGTCGGGGTGGGATTTCGGGAGAGATGCCGTCCAATAAGAGTGTCTCGGATGCCCCGATCACACAGTTTGTGAACTGCAGGATACTGAAGGATCACAAGCTGCAATGGTAACATATAATAACGCACCTCTGATTTCTTTACAATTATGATTATAATAATATATCATTGTTATATTGTTGCAAACAGTACATATTCACATGCATCCTCAGACTGGCCTTTACATTGTTGGATAAAATAAACGTTAAATGTTAGTGACTTGGCGTAACTATTTGTTCCATATAAAAAGCTGGTTAAAGCATTAAGAGCTAGTTGAAATCTGCACAGTCATTTAGAAGGGAAATCGTTGTGTTTGTAGGGAAGACCTGTGGGTTCGTGAGGGCAAGATTTTGAACCCGGAGAAGCTGTTCTTCGATGAGGAGGGTTTTGCGGATCACAGAGTAGACTGCGAGAATAAAATCATCGCACCTGGATTCATAGATGTACAGATAAATGGTAAACAAGAGTTTGCATTGTTACATTGACAAGTCAACGCAAGTGTTCTTATTGATATCTTGTCATGCCAAGCTTTTGCCCTCTTCTCACTCATAGGTGGATATGGCATCGACTTCTCCCAGGCCAGCTGTGACATCAGAGGAGGCGTGGCTCTGGTGGCCAGAAAGATTCTAGAACACGGTGTCACTTCCTTCTGCCCGACCCTCGTCACTTCTCCACCACACATATACCATAAGGTACAATCTATCAATTGATAAGCACTCTTGATCAGTCTCTTGGATATTCAACCAACACCCACAAATACATCTCCGCTCTTTTTCCTTGAGATTTTATGGTATCTGAGACTGCATCTAGAAATATACTGTAATGTGTTGGAGTAATTGTGTAATTTGTGCTCTTATATTTACCAAGTCTGCATTAATTTGATCAAAAATACAATAAAAATAATATAATATATATATATATATATATATAATATTATGACAAAGACTGCATTATTTAATCAGACATACTGTAAAAATAGTAGTATTACGACCAAGTCTGCATTTATTTGATCTACATTGATTATTTGACTACAGTAAAAGTAGTTATATTATGACCAAGGCTGCATTATTTGATCAAAAGTACTGTAAAAATAGTAATATTGTTGCCAAAGCTGCATTATTTGTTTAGAAATACAGTAAAAATTGTAATATTATGATAACGGCTGCATTTATTTTATCAGAAGTACAGTGAAAAC
>JAUCMS010000062.1:2863599-2874293 GCA_032357445.1 Enteromius radiatus
AAAACTAATAAGCATTTTAGTCCAAAAGACTAAGACTAAGACTAAATCTAAGATGGTAGTCAAAAACAACACTGGTTCTATTCTATTCTGATCTGATCTGTTCTGTTCTGTTCTGTTCTATTCTATTCTGATCTGTTCTATTCTGTTCTGTTCTGTTCTATTCTGTTCTGATCTGATCTGTTCTATTCTGTTCTGTTCTGTTCTATTCTATTCTGATCTATTCTATTCTGTTCTGTTCTGTTCTGTTCTGTTCTGTTCTATTCTGATCTGTTCTATTCTGATCTGTTCTATTCTATTCTGATCTATTCTGTTCTGTTCTATTCTGTTCTGTTCTATTCTGTTCTGTTCTATTCTGTTCTATTCTGATCTGTTCTATTCTGTTCTGTTCTATTCTATTCTGATCTGATCTGATCTGTTCTGTTCTGTTCTGTTCTGTTCTATTCTATTCTGATCTGTTCTATTCTGTTCTGATCTGTTCTGTTCTGTTGACATAAATATACATTTTCCTGATCAGTGTTATTTATTTTAGTATTATTTATATATGACTGTTGTATTTATTCATGTTTTAAATTAGCGTTTATTTTTATATTTAGTTTTTATTTTTTGTAATTCTAATTAACATTTTTATTTAATGTTTTTATGATTAATGATTAATTAATTAATGATTAACTTTAAAGTGTTCATGATTTTATCTACTTTTGCTATTTTATATATATATATATATATATATATATATATATAATTTACATTTTAAAAAAATCATTTTTATTTCAGTTTTTATTTTTTGTAATTTTTATGAACAAATATATTTATTTCATTTGATATTTCATCATTTCTAATTCCTGCTTACATTTTTAAATTAAAGCTTTCATTTAATATCTAGTGTTTTATTTCAGATTTATTTCAATTAGTGCAAATGTTAAAAAAAAAATTTTTAATTGTTTTAATTAATATAAATAATGCTGGTCTGTTGATGTAGCAATAAATCAATAGAAGTGTTATATTCTATTATATTCTGCTTTGATCTTGTAGCAATAAAGGAATTCATAGTTTCTTTTGTTATATTCTATTTATATTGCAGACAAGTAGCTTATCCTATGTAGCAATTTAGATCAAACATTTGTAGTTGTCCTTCACACAATTGTCGATATTTAACGATTGTCGATATTTGTCTGTTTTGTCCTAGTTTGCGAGTTTCGAAGCCTTGACAGAGCTGGCTCATAACAAGACAAGTTATAACAGCCAGACTCCAGGAGTGCACTTCATGTGTGGTGGTTTGGCGGCCTGCTCCGCCACCATCGCCTGCCAGCCGCTGGATACCCTCCGCACGCGCTTCGCTGCTCAGGGCGAACCCAAGGTCAGTGGTCACACCTCAGAAGCGTGACGTTATGTGTTACTTCTACAGTGCTGTTTCTGAATGCATCTGAAAGGGTGGACGAAATGTAATAAAACTGAATGAGAACAGAGTTGTTTTTAAAGGGCCATATATGATTCCACTTTAATGAGAAACTTCCCATGAGTCCCATATGTTTTCTCTTATGTACAGGTGTATCGTAACCTCAGACAAGCTGTGGCCACAATGTTTTGCACAGAGGGGCCCTTCACCTTCTACAGGGGCCTCACACCCACCCTAGTGGCTGTGTTTCCATACGCAGGCCTGCAGTTCTTCTTTTATAATATCCTGAAGAAACTTCTGGTGCACCAGGACGCCAAATCTAAAGGTCAGAGCGTGCTTTTAAAACAGTGTTATTTCATATGACTCATTGCAATTAATCGCATCCAAAATAAACGTTTTTGTTTTCATAATATATGTGCGTCATACAGCATATATTGAAAAAACATTGCACATATAATTTATATTTAAAATATAAGATATATGTGTTTGTATTTATATATGGATCAAGTGATTTTATGCTCATAGAAAGCACACCAAAAAAATTTTTTTTACGGTTTTGGAGAATAAAATGTCAAAATTTGGCTGATATAATATTACATTGTCACAGAATTTATGTAAAACTTCAAACAACACGCTTATTCTGACTTGTACATATTAAAATATATAAAAGAATAAGGGATTTGGGGGGAAAAATAACTAATGAAAGCAGTATTACACATAATAAATAATCTCAGCACACATATATATTATGTAAAAAAAATTAATCACAATTAATCATTTGACAGCACTAGTTTTTTATATTTGAATTTATTTATTATTTACATAGCTTTCTTTTTTCATTTTTTTTATTTTAGTACTTCAACATAAACTTTTTCAATAACATTACATTTCATTTGATTTAGTTGCCTTTAATGTGCTTTCTGTCCCGGTGTTGATGTTGTGTGTTTTCAGGAGGTTTGCACAGTCTGATTAGCGGTAGTTGTGCTGGAGTCATCAGTAAAA
The DNA here is from genome assembly GCA_032357445.1 of Enteromius radiatus. NCBI lineage: Eukaryota > Metazoa > Chordata > Actinopteri > Cypriniformes > Cyprinidae > Enteromius > Enteromius radiatus. Next base: position 2,865,998 of record JAUCMS010000062.1, read on the forward strand.
CCATCACGTATCCCTTTGATCTGATTAAAAAGAGACTTCAAGTGGGTGGGTTTGAAGAGGCCAGGATGAAGTTTGGACAGGTGAGGCGAGCTGATATAACCAAAACACTTTTGAATGGTGGTGCATGTTTATCTGTTTTACAAATGAATACTCATTTCTCTATTTTCTGTGCAGGTACGGACATATCAAGGCTTTGCAGACTGTGTGTCGAGGATTGGCCGAGAGGAAGGGCCCCGGGGTTTCTTTAAGGGTCTCTCCCCGAGTCTATTGAAGGCCGCTCTGTCCACAGGTTTCACCTTCTTCTGGTACGAGTTCTTCATCAGTGCCATTGTCAGCCTCAAGAACAGCTAGTGAGCAAATAGAGGAACCCCACAGACGTCCTTCAGAGCCATTATCAGGTCATCAGATGGTGCTCAGTGTGTGTTTTATGGGGTATTAGGACAGAGAGTGAAGAGGGACCATTAGTCGCTCTCAAAACACAGGTACTGATTCAGGAGCTGTTTAACCACACCAGAAAGAGATTTTTACGCTCTATTAAAGCCTTGAACTGAACAATCAGCTGAAACCTGTACCTGTTTACATGAAACGGTGAACTCTACCTCTTGTTTCTCGCGACGGGAGACTGGAAAACCATTGTTACACATTAAGATTTTAAGTCATATTGTGTTTTGAATTGCACTGTGCATTAGGATCTATTTTATTGTTTGTATACATAACACTGGAAAGGAAAATGTTTTAACATATGTTTTGTGCAGTTTTGCATTTCAAAAATACATACTGAACATGTTGCATGAAATATTAGTTTTTTAACAGCATATATCAGGTTTTATGTTGTGTGTGCGTGCGCACGTGTCATTGTTAAGCGGTGAATGGTCAAATTGTATTTTTTTAAATGTTATGTTCCATATTATTGGATGGATGAGATTGTTTGGAACAGTTTGAACCTCCATGTTTCCTGTTACTCTGGTTTTATTTGTGCCCATATTTATGTATTTTATATATATATATATATGGCAAACAAAAGGGGGACATGTAAGATTAAAAAAAACAAATATTTTCTAATAAAAATATTTTATTTAGATTTTCTTTGTCCTGTTCTGCTTAAATGTTTGGAGAATGATTTAAAGCAAATAAAAAAAGAAAAGAAAAAGTGTTTCCTTACTATTAGATTAAAAAGACAAACATGTTATTAATGGACAAGATTCATGTTAGTAAAAATGTTAACATGAAAAAAGCCATTAACATTAACAAATAAATCAGACACTAAAAATATTTTTTTTCCCTTTTAGATTAAAATCAGCTGGGTAAATTTCGACCATTTCTTCATCTTTTGTGACGCTGGCTTTAGATTAAAAACATTGTAGACACATACAGTGAAGTATGTTATTGTGGAGTGGCATAAATTGAATATATGGTTACAAAATTAACCCACGAAACATGATTTATTATATGTGCGACTTCATGGGAAATAATGACTCATCTGTGCTCAGCCTTGACTGAATAATTAGGGTGCGGCTACATTTATCTTTATATGGTCAAATTCCGCGGGAAATCCGTTAATATCAAGAATTAGAATCGGAGCGATTTGGTATTTCGCGGGAAGCGAAATGTTTTCCCGCGAATTTTCAGCATCAAATTAATATTTGTTAAACATTAAATGCTCGTTTTCACTTTGAAACGGAAGCAGCCTCTCAGTAAACGATGCTTCATTCTTATACCTAAGCAAACAACAGACTTTTTTGCCCGCGAAATGTCGCGCAAGTTTTGCATATCCGCTCCGTATACAATAACATCCTTACTTTACATACATTATCTTTTCATGTTAGACTAAAGATGGCATTGGTTACTCCTGCCCGTGTTGGGTAAAGAATACTATTTTAACAGAGTAGGCCATATCTCCAATGTACACCAAAAAGTTAATGACAGTCATGAAGGTCACCACCACCAGGTCATCCCAAGGGCAGCTTTTACAAACTGTTGGACGTGGGTTTTTGTTAAAAGCGTACAGTGGCCAGATAACAACAGAGGTTGCGTACATAGCCACGGCCAGGATGTTGAAGCTAATGACCACTTTGTCAAAAGAAAATGGACAGATGGAAGGCAGCTTGGCGATGGTGAAGAAAATGATCAGCAATGAACAAATGAAGCACAAGGAGTAGACGGCCACGCACCACTCTGTTCCCGAAGACTTTCTATATTCAGCGGGACTCAAAGACATAAAAATGAGGCAGGCGACGAATGTCTCCAGGATCTTGAGAAGACCAGGAACGGTGGTGAGAAAGCCGCTGGTTTCACCAGGTTTTTTGTGGACCAACCAGACCTCGGCAGCATACAGCCCAAAACACAACCAGGTCACCGCAGATGCCCCGATCTGCCTGTTGCAGGAAGAGCAAGCGAAGAACGTGGGGTAAATGATTCCAATGGTGACCATCATGAGTGTTGCCAACATGGCAAAAGCCATGGTGAAGTCTTCCCATGAAATGGGCACTTTGGTGTTCAGGTTGGTAAACTCCAAAATGATGATCAGGAGGGTCGTGAAACAGCAAAAGCACCAGCAGAACATGCACCAAGCCCAATGGGAGTTGGCTGTAATCGGGATTCCCGCTGCCGCCGCCAATGCAAAGCAGATGCATGTTAGAACCACCTCCACCATCCGAACAATGCCAATAGGCAGAATCAGTGATCTGAAATCCACTTGCAACATGACGAAAGGGTTTCAGAAAGTGTTTTTTTTTTTTGCAGATTTCCAATGCTTCTGACTTCTCAGAGCTGGGTTACATTCTTCCAAGCAGCTTTGTGCAGTTTTACTGTGCCCTAAATGTCAACAAATCCATAACAAATCCACTTTGTCCTCACGTCGCCCTGTGGATCCTGTATTGCAGATGGCCAAAAGTTCCTCTTTGTGGTAAAACTTCTGTTCTTTCTCCGATGGCAGCAAACATGTTTGATCATGTTGACAATAAACCAGCAGAGCCATTACGAGCTTATCGTGTTTATGACCCTTCTCCAGGTTTCATTGGCTGCTGGTCTGCTGTTGTCCTATGAGCCAATTCCAAACCCTGAACTCTGGTCTGTCTTCTGGTTTAATCAAAGGAACGTTTAGTTTGGATTATTCTTTTACTTCTCCTGATAACAGTATATAGGCCAAGAATGTTTAACAGATAAAGCAAACAATGTTGCAGAGTGCTTTCTTTGTCTACAGGTGGTAAGCAATTTAGAACTTTTCTCTTTGTTTCTCATCATCTTCAGTTTTATTTGCAACCGAATACCATCAACATAATAATTATTAGCCACGCTTTGGTAAAACAAAACTCAAAATTGTGGCATAAAAAGTTATGACATAAAAGTTGAAATGGTGAAATACAAAGTCATATTTATGATATAAAAAGTTGGAATCGTGACAAAAAAGTCTAAAAAGACAAAATCACAAGATACATATATGCTGATTTGGTAAATTATGTAATATTTATAGCCATATATTTCAGATACTCACAAGTCTTATCAAAAGCCTTCACATTTTTCACTAGCATCTGACAACCAGAAGGTGTCACATTACATCTTTTCCTCATTTAAACCCATCTTTTAACTGTTGCTTCTGTCTGTATGTTGTTTTAAATGCTAGCTGCTATTTTCATGTTGGAATCAGGTTAAAATATGAGAAATGATAAAACAACTACAAATTCTCAAAAAAGAAGAAGAAGAAGAAGAAGAAATACTTTAATAATTTAAGTGTTGGAAGTCAGTTGATCATAACAGGCACGGATTACCAAACGGGCCGGCGGGGCCGTTGGCCAGGGGCCCTGGGGCTGCGGGGGGCCCATTATATGTTCGTGCGAAGGTTGTCTGAACGTTTTGCTCAGGGGGCGATGCAAACGTTGTGGCAACATTGCGTGGAGGTTTCGCTTAGGGAGCGACGCAAACATTCTGCGATGTTAATGTTGGCCAGTGGGCCCACGGAGACGAATTGCCCAGGGGCCCACCCAACCTATAATCCGTCCCTGGGTCATAATAAAGGCATGGGCGAACGGGGCAGTCGCCCGGGACGGCATATTTTCATGTCACATGGGGGGCGGCACAAGCACTAATTGCGGTAAAAAATCACGCCCCTAAGCGGTTATCTATAATCTATCATAGCCTACCTGTGACAATGGTGTTTAACTAGCTTAGTTTGATAAACCATTCTTGCCAGGGAGCATTTCTTCAGCACCGCGAGAGCACACATCACTATACGTGTGCATAAATGCACTCTCGCGAGAATGCCGCTAAGTAGGGCTCACGCGCCCCTCTCAGCTGTTCAACCCCTGCTCGCTCATCAAATACACTTTTATTTGATGACCCCCTCGCCCAGGGAGTAATTCCATGTAGAACCGCCACTGATACGACTTGACCGTACATTGTTATCCCTATTAGTTTGTGTTTAAACTGAAGTGTTATTGGAGATTAAAGTATAGCTACTTTAACTAGCTGGCAAACTATAATCTGACAGAATTTGAAATAGAGGTAATTTAATGCAAAAAAGTGCATCCATTTATCTCAATCAACATGAAATGGCATGCTTTTATTTGTATGTCTGTTTATTTCTATATTGAAATTGTAACTAAGGGGACAGAGACGTGCGGCTTTGTTTAGAGACATGGTCAAACAAGCAGGGTCGGTAGATGGGCAAACAGGTATGTAGTAGACAAAAAAAAAGGGCTGAGACAGAGGCAAAAATCAACACAAAGCAAGGATCGGGACACGGGGAAGAAACACTAAACAAGAGAAAACTTGATGCTCGACTTTACAAAAACACAGAGCTTTTAAAAGACAAGACAATGAGTTAACAAGGGGGAGGAGCTGATGAATAACCATAGTGACAAACAAGGGGGCGGAGACACAATGAGAAAGAAACAGATGAGTTGTCCATACATGACTGAACAGAAGAACACTGACAACAATGCATTTCTGAAATCTCAAATATTTGCTGTTACTTCTGTAACCTTTAATAGTATCCGTGTTGTTACCTCACATAAGTGTTCATCTGAGTCATTGTTAGGAACAAAGATCAATATTACACTGATATTGAATGCTACAGTTATGATGCCATAAAAGGCATAGATAATGATGAGACGCTTCTCTCTTTCGCTTTCTGCAGTTTCACTTATAGGTTTGTTTGCAAAAAGCCTTGAGAAGTCCTTGAAACATGTGACCACGTACCACAAAATAATTTTTCAAAAATTGGCATTTATACATCATCTAAAGGCTGCATAAATATGCTTTCCATTGATGTATGGTTTGTTAGGATAGTAGGACCCTGAAAATCTGGCGTCTGAGGGTGCAAAAAAAAAAAAAAAGCCTTTAAAGTCCAAATTAAGTTCTTAGCAATGCATATTACTAATCAAAAATGAAGTTTTCATATATATTCGATAGAGAATTTACAAAACATCTTAATGGAACATGATCTTTACTTAATACCTAATTATCTTTGGCATAAAAGAAAACTAGATAATTTTTTTAGCCATACAATTAAATACAGCGATTTATGACTGGTTTTGTGCTCCAGGGTCACTTATAACATATAATAGACATATATACACACACATGATTAAAAGATTATTACACATATGTATACAAAAACATTACTCAGGATGATTTTTTTCATCAACTCATATTTAAAACTGCCTTATATAACAACTGTGCTTCTCATAAAAGCTGTTGCCTGGTTAACATTCAATAAATTGGACATTTCACAGCTTATAAATGAGGAACACCACAAGCACTTCATCACTCGAGTGCTACTGTTTTCTAGGCGGGGGAAACAAACACCAGACGCACGGAGTAAACCGTGTCCAAGATGTAGACGATCAGATTGATGCAAGTCATGCAGGACACAACAACCAGGTTGTCCCAGAAACAGTGATTGCAGCCCTGTGGTCTTGAATAGTTCTGGAAACTGTAGACAGGCCAAATCACCACAGCCGTGAGGTACATTAACACCGCCAGTATGTTGTACCCCGTCAGGAACTTGTCCAGCGGGATGGGAATTCGAGCCAACAGCTTGCCGATGGTGAGGATGATGATGAGGAGAGCAACGATGAAGCAGATCGAGTACACGGCCACGCACCACTGGAGCCCAGGGAATCGGCTGTAAACTAAAGAATCCAGAGAGATGAAGATGATGCAGGCCACGAACGCCTCCAGGACCTTCAGCAAGCCCGGCACGGTGGACAGGAACCCGCTGAGCTCCCCGGGTCTGGCTCGGGTCAGTCCCACCTCAGCTGAGTAAAAGGAGCAGCAGATGCAGGACATGACCGTGGCCGCGATTCTGACCGGCTGCGAGGAGTGGACAAAGAACGTGGGGTAGATGACGGAGGAGGCCAGCAGCATGAGCGTGGACAGCATCGCGAAAGCCGTTGTGAAGTCATCCCAGGAGATGGGCACCTTGGCGTTGACGCTGGTGAGCTCCAGGATGATGATGAGGAGAGTCACGAAACAGCAGAAGCACCAGGTGAACATGCACCAGGCCCAGAACGAAGTGCTGTTGTGGCCTTCAGAAGCCACCAGGCTGAAGGTAATGAGCGTTAGCGCGAACTCACAGAGCCGGATTATTCCCACCGGCACGGTGAGAGACTGAGTGTTCAGTGTCACCATGATGAAGTGCTCCTTAAACCTCGCTGAAATGGATGTTTTTGATGCCTTCAGGATCTTCTCATTGACTTTCCTCTCATACTCCCTGAAAAGGTCTTCCTCAGCCCGCTCGTCGCCGTATTGACTTCAGGTTAGTCTTCACAGACTAACCTCACCCAGAAGGGAAGCGGTACAGGGTGCGGCCACATCCTCTCATTACTCATTACCTTATCAGCAGCACCTCTGTAGACTGGCCCTGGTTTGTAAATGTCCAGTCAGTGTGAAGTTCATGAGTGGAATGTGAAGATAAGAAACTGGGTGGGCCCATGAAATGTCAGTCGCTGAATAAGATACGCATCTGAATACTAAAGGTGGAGGGAAGACTTTATGGGATCGATTTATGTTTTGTAAATTACTAGAGCTCTCATTTGCGAAACGAGGTTATAAAAGATGGAGATATATGCAACGGAGATGGGACTTTAAGGTCTTCTGATTCTGATTTTCAGTTATAATCTAGAGGAAATCATGTTCAGCCCCTCTTCATCATGACATATGCACCAAAAACCTGTCAGCTTTTACCACATGATCTGAGCGTTCTCATTTTATAAAGCAAACGCATATTTTACGCAGATATGCTTTATTGCTTATTGTTATTTTTATGCTTTTGTATTCCCAGCCCCCTAAATATTGTTTATATTTTGAGCTTATTTTAGGTGTGAAAGGTGATATCAAAAATATTTACCTTTTCTGTTTTGTGTCTGTTCATTTTAATGTGCTTCATGTTTCATATACATTTTTTATTTTATTTTAATTTATTGTTTTTATGCTTTTATGTTTTTGTTTTGTTATTTTGAGTTGCTTTTAAAGGTGCTATAGAAAAAATATGCACTTTATTTTACAGTATGTGTACTTACCGTGTAATTACATGCGCTAAGGTGATGTTTAGTGGTAGTTATAAACCTACAGTTATTACAATCAGGACTGTAAAATAAAGTGCTTTGTTTTCTATTTTGTAATTGTTGTTGTCTGTTACGGCTTTTTACAATGTGCTTTATGCTCTAGCTAAATAATGTTTACAATATTACATATAAAAGGTGCTGTAGAAATAACATAGTGCTATCTTTAGTTCCTAAAATATCCAACTAATAATTCATGATCTGCTGCTAGAAGCACTGATAATGGTGACAACATCACTGTAAAATCTTTATCCCAGTTGTTTGTTTTGGTCATGAGATCATAGTTTGTGAAACATTTCATTTGCAAAGTATGCTTTCACCACTGTGCCTTAGTTATTACTTATTAGGTAGTTATTACCTTAGTTACTTATACAGAGAAGTGAATTTGAATACTGCAGCAGAAAAGCAAACATGTGGATGTGTGAAAGAAACAGACAAAATATGCTGGACTTTGACCTTACTGTAACTGTGTGTGTACAGAGTCAGATCACACCTGTTGACACAGGTATAAACTATTAAATGGCTCTGTCTAATATTCGATTTAAAGTAAAGCAGATTTTTTTGTCTTCAGTAGCTAGAATGTTAAATATAAAAAAGGAAAAGGACGTGACATGTGGCCAGGTATGGTTGCCCATACTAGGAAATTGTGCTCTGCATTTTAACCCATCCAAGTGCGCACACACACAGCAGTGAGAAGTGATCAACCACGCACACACACACCGTGAACACACACC
>JAUCMS010000062.1:2879485-2902933 GCA_032357445.1 Enteromius radiatus
TACATACATATGACATACACGTCAGTTTGAAATAACTGTATTTACCATGATAAAAACACGATAACTTGCTATTATGCTATTTCAAATAATGTTAACGTTACTTGAATATTGCGGTCATTGAGCACCAAGCATATATCTGAAACCGTCCCCGTCCCCTGGTATGGCTGTATTCAACTGTATTAAAGAGCTTAAGTGAGTGTTGAGTTGTATGTGTAGCTGTGGGATGATGGCCGATCATCAGGCTCCCTCCGTGGCGAGGGACGCGGTGTTGAAAGAGAGCATCTGTCTGCCGGAGGACATGCCTCAGGTCAGAGGTTATGACTTTAACCAGGGCGTGGACCACAGAGCCCTGCTGCAGTCCTTCCTCTGCACCGGCTTCCAGGCCAGCAGCTTCGGCCTGGCCGTGCAGGAGATCAACAAGATGGTGAGGCCACCTGTTTTTAAACATTATTTTAATGATTTTGAAAGTGTCTTGTGCTCAACAAGACTGCATTTAATAAAAAAATACAGTCATATTAGTGTGTGTGTGTGTGTTTGGAGTAGATAGAGAAGAGGCTGGAGCCGGAGCCGGAGGAGCACGAGGGCTGTGATTCACACACATCTGCTTCAGGATGCACTATTTTCTTGGGCTACACATCCAACCTGATCAGCTCCGGCGTGCGAGAGAGTATTCGCTACCTCGCCCAGCACAGAATGGTGCGTTTCATGATTTGTCTCGGCTAATAACATCTGTCTAGGTCTGCCACTGTCTCATATTCAGTGACAAAAATCGATTTGTGTTGAGTTACTCTGATGTGTCTGTAGGTAGATGTGATAGTGACCACAGCAGGAGGGATTGAGGAAGACTTCATCAAATGTTTAGCACCCACTTACCTCGGTGAGTTCAGTCTGAAAGGCAAAGAGCTACGGCAGCAAGGCATTAATAGGTAAGAAAACAGTTCCTCGGTGGGCCGTTGTGGTGTTTATAAGCATACGTAATTATTAAGTCATATAATTATACTTTATGTCATAGAATAGGTAATCTCTTGGTACCGAATGATAATTACTGTAAGTTTGAAGACTGGCTGATGCCTATTTTGGACCAAATGGTGCTGGAACAAAAAACAGAGGTGAGTATTATTTTATTATTGGTTAAATATGCGTAAAAATTCTAATTGTGAACGAAATTGTTCTGCAACATTAGCAGAAGTGAGGCATTTTATTTTATCATTTATTTTATTATTATTATTATTATTATTATTATTTTTTTTTTTTACAACTGAGGTGGTGATATATTTGTAAAATTGTCCACAAGTGTGAGGTATTTTCCCCCCATTTTAAAATAAATTACATTTAACATATTAAGTTAAAATAAATAAAAGTAAGATAAATTAATCAAATATTAAATTGCATTATAGTTTTTTAAATGATTAAATTGGGGTGTTTAATTATTTGTAAATATTTGTCTATTCTGAAGCAAATGGTGGAATATTTTTAAAATGCCTATTTTGCTGTAACATTTTCATTTCTTTTATTTCATTTGGGTGGTTAAATACTTATAAAATGCCTAAAACATACATGCATACAATACATACATAAAAACTAGCTAAACAATAATTTTATTTAATTGAATAATGGTGGTTTAATTTGTAAAATTGCCCACATGTAAGTGAAAAGATTATTTATTTTTGCATAATTTAATTTAATTCAATATATATATTTTTTAAATGTCCTTTTTTTTTTTTTTACATTTTATTTAATTTAATTTGTGCTGTTAAATATTTGTAATTTTTGGTATTTAATATTCTGCCTAAGATTCTATGAGGTTTATGCATTTAAATTTGCATTAATAATTGAAATAATTTATTTAATTTATACAATCTTGATTGATTTTTCTTTCTTTTTTTTTTTTTTTAAATCAGGGCACACACTGGACACCCTCCAAATTGATCCACAGACTAGGCAAAGAAATCAACAACCCGGACTCGGTGTACTACTGGGCTTATAAGGTAACACTTGAATCGAGCACTTCCACTTCCTCAAACCTGAATCTCTCTTTGACCATACGATTGTCTTTCAGAATGACATCCCAGTGTTTAGTCCCGCCCTCACTGACGGCTCATTGGGTGATATGATCTATTTCCACTCGTATAAGAACCCCGGCCTGGTGCTTGACATTGTGGAGGGTGAGTCTCTCAAGATGTGATATGAGTGCAGTGTGGAGGTGATTTGACAGAGGCGTTTATTATTATCGTGCATACATCAGATATCCGGCGTTTGAACAGCAAGGCGGTGTTTGCCAAGACCACAGGGATGATCATTCTCGGAGGAGGCCTCGTCAAACATCACATCTCCAACGCCAATCTCATGGTAATCACACGAACCCAAAAAAAGCACAATCGTGTAGAGTCATAAAATCAAACCTGAAGCTCTCCTCGTCTGTTCTTCAGAGGAATGGAGCAGATTTTGCGGTGTTTGTCAACACCGGTCAGGAGTTTGACGGCTCCGATTCCGGCGCTCGTCCGGATGAAGCCGTTTCCTGGGGGAAGATCCGCATGGACGCCACACCTGTAAAGGTAAGATCAAACCTGAGTGATATGACATCAGTAACATGATGCTGTGGTTAACCGTGCCGTTGTGTTTTGTGCAGGTCTACGCCGATGCCTCTATAGTGTTTCCTCTCTTAGTGGCTGAAACGTTTGCACACAACGCCAGCAGACTGATCAAGGAGAAGAAGAGCGATTGATGCTTTTCTCTGGGAAACTTCTCCTGATTGTCTTCTCGTTTGCTGGTCCTTCAGTGCAGATGAAATATGAAATCATATAGAATTATTTGTGTAAACATCTTAGTTTCTTATAGTGTTTGTTTGGTGAAATATGTTCAAAAACAAGTTTACTAGATTGAAGTTGCATTCAATTATTTATCGTTTTTAGTATAGTTTTTGTTTAGTAGCTTTTATGTTTAATGTTGTACCTTTGCAAGATGGTACAGTGTGTATTTTATGGCATTGCATCCATCAGTGTTACTGCACAACATCTTGTGTGCTGCTGTATTTTATTTTATCCGGTTATTTGTAACCTACATAATTTTATTATTATACTTGCATTGCATGCTTAATTAATGAATCATCAACACCTACTGAAATATATAATTTATAGATTTTTTGTAGCATCATCACTCCAGTCTTTAATGTCGCATGATCCTTCAGAAATCATAATTCTTATATGTAGATTTATCAATGTTAGAAACAATATTTGTGCTGCTTAATATTTTATCTATTTATTTTTTACCTGTGATACTTTGTCAGGGCTAAAAAATGTAATATAGGAAACTACACACATATATATATATATACACATACATATAAGTGCTGTCAAACAATTAATCACAATCGCATTTAAAAGTTTTTATTTAGGCTACATTATATATGTTATGTTATATAAATACACATGCATGTATATATTTCAGAAAAATGTTTATATTTTAATTTGTCTATAATATTAATAAACTATATATAAAAAATAATAAATTGTGATATAAATATAAACATTTTTTAAATATATATTGTCTATATAAATGTGTGTGCATTTATATAGGCTATATACATAATAAATAAACACAGAACACACACATGTATTATGCAAACAAACACATTTGGATGTGATTAATTGCAATTAATTGTTTGAGAGCATTAAAAATATATTTATTTATTTTTTATGTCACTATGGATGGTACATTTACTCATAATTTACATTAGTTTATTTTTATGAAGCTGTTAAAATGCATGAACATGAATGAAGAGAGTTGAAAAACTTGAAGTAATTTATAACCCGATGTATGTCTTCATCTCTAGAAAGATGCTGCATCAGTGTTGTTCTGTCACTTTAAGGCCAGCAGAGGGCAGTCGTGTTGCACTCCCTGCAGTCTCCCGATCCACTACGTTTCTGTTATTCACAAGAGACTCTGATTTACTTCTCTTGGCCTGGCGTGTGTAAACAGTTTATTTAATTACAGTGAGAAACTGTAGAGATTTATACTGTATTTAGCAGTTCAGCTGAAAGCGGTAGTCGAGATGTTAAGGGCATGCGCTGAGATAACATTTGCTCAGCTGTAGTAAGTGTGCAAATCAAGTGTTTTGACCTAATTGATGTATTGAATGTGTTGGTTTTGTTAGCCTAGTTTCAAACTTCCCTTTGCACATTTGAACGATAAGTAATCTGTCTTGAACTAAATAGTGCATATCTGAACATAGCATAGCACGAGCATTCAATGCATGTCTCATTTTCTCTAATAAAGGACAGGTAGCTGTTTTTTGCAATTCAGTACTTTAATGGACATACTAAGTAGATGCCACATGAAACTGAAAACATGAATGCATATTTAGTAGGTGCTTTATTCCAAAGTGACGAACTTCAAGGCGGCATCAAATACATCTCCTTTGTTTCCTGTTTGTTTCCGTACACCAGGCAGGACACTGAATTTTAGCTGATCTTACCCAGCAGCACATTAGGCTCGATTCCAGTAAAACGTTCCCCCACGGTTATGGATTTCCATTTTTCCCCATTATTGTCCCATTTGGAAATGCTCTCCCGCTCTAAGTGTTTGCGTTACTGGCATGAATGTTTATTAAAGTCCTGCAGAAGATGAGTTGTGCGTTGCACTGGAGACATGGCTTTTTCCTAACCCTATACAATTTATTACGCGTGTGGAAGGATTTATCAGGATGAAATTTACACAAAGGCTGTGAATGGAAAAGTATGAGCACCAGCTGTCTTATATGAAGATATCTTTTCGCCTGTTTGTGTTCTTTCTTAGGAGAAACGCCTGGCTTGGAAGACTTAAACTGGCCTGGAAGAGTTAAAAACAAAACATTTAAACTAGTAATGATCCTATAATGATTTGATTCTATTCGTTTTCTAACTGCTTGTTTTCTTAAAAAAAAGGCCTCTAACACTAGTTTTCTATATTCTCTTTTTATTACTGTTTTAATTTTATATATATATATATATATATATATATATATTAATGCTATCAAATGATTAACTGGATCCAAAATTCAAAAGGTTTTATGTAGCCTAAATATACACAGTCATATGTATCTCTATATACGAAACAGATGTATATATGATATAAATTATTAATATATACATGTAAATGTAAATATTTTCAAAATATATTCTGTATGTGCAAACTTTTTGATAGACACACAATACACGCACATATATTATGCAAAGAAATGTTTCATTATTATTTAAGCCTAATTGAACGTGTGTCATTTGGAGCAAATATTGATCGATGATCAATCAATTCTAGTTAATTATATCTGACCTGTGGATGTGTGATAATCGGACGGAAGGTGGGAAGGTGTCTGTGGGTGGCTTTGTGTGCAGAGTCTTGCTATGTGTGAATGTTGCCTTACTCTCTTATCTTACTCTCTATTTACCTGTTATGTTGCCATGGTGACCCGGCCCTCACTGTCTCGCGTCTGTCGTAAACCTGCAGAGGTGTGTGTGTGAGGGAGAGGCGCTGCTGCAGCGCGTTATTAAAGGTGAGAGCGAGGCGAAAAAGTTCACTTGAGAAATAACGAGAAGTTCCCCGCCGGTCTAAGAAACAGGAAGTGCGATGATGTCAGTTCTAGCACTGACGCAGCCACCTGCTCGCGCTGACGGACGGGTTTCTTCGTTGCCATGAGAGACAGCTTTAGTGTGAGCAAACATCCGGCGCTCTTGTTCTCCACAGCAGACGTAGAAGAAGAAGTAGCGTCCACACCTGCTGGACTACACACACACACACGCCTCGCTCGTTCAGATACATTCAGTCATTAAACAGCGCCTATTTCACATTTAATATTATCTAATAGAATACGTAACAGAAACACAGATGAAATATATTTAATTTGAATTATTAACACCTTTAAAAAGTACAAATATTGTTAAATATAATATTTTAAAATACAAAGAGGATATATATTTCGCATAAAACTATACACTGCATAAATTAAGTGCATTAAAAAAATCGAAATCTCCTTAACATTATGCATCAAAACATTTTACTTAGGGTTACATATGTATTTTATATTTTAAACAGTATTTTATAAAATATACAGTTAACAAAATGTATTAAAAATAATATGTATATAATTTTGTAATATAAACAAGTTCAACATTTATTATTGCAATATTTTATAAAATGATAAAATTAATATTTATTGAGACTACATTTTCATAAATACACAATAAATAAATAAATATAAAAAATATATAATTTAGATTTTAATTAAATTTAATAGTTGTATGAGATTATATTGAGATATGTTAATATAAATTTTATTACAAAAATTACAAAATAAATTACCACTTTAATTAAATAAAAAAAAATATATATAAAATCAATTTCATAAATTGTAAAAAAAGAAAGAAAATAAAAACTATAAAATAATATAAAAGTAATAAATTAATAATATAAAATTATAATAATAATAGAAATTAATAATACTTAAATTAATAATTTATTATTAATTTATTTAATAATATATAATTACATTTTCCGTTTTATTTGAACGATTTTCTAAATTAATTGTAGGTAGGCCTACGGCTTTAGAGGAACATGGCTATATCTTGCAGCTATTGTTTGTCAATGCTGGGATTATTCTTCGTGATTACTAAAGCGACTCAGACCGTGGTTCCTCTTGTGGTTTGGCGATTAAATATTGAAATGTCTGTATCTGTATGTATTGTGTGTGTATGTCTTTGGGTTTCCATGGTCACTTGCTGTATTTTCCAATTGTTTGGCCCGCGATGGCAGCTGGGAAAAAAAAGAAAGAAAGCTGTTGACACATTTCACCGTTTACCGTGTGGGGAAATTCACAGAGAGCTGAACGAGACACAGGAGAAGAAAAATGATGAACAAACGAAGAGGACAGGTGGTGAGACGTTTGTGAAAACAACACTCACAGCATTTCTTTCTAAGTATAGACTGAAAAGAAACTCCACATTCTCTCAATGCAAATAGCAAACGCTAGTTTCACAAACAGATGATTGTCTAAGCCCTCAGAAATGAAAAAATACGAAGGAAAATGTTATACGTGACGCTAAGAAGAAAATACTTAGGGGTCAGGAGTTAAAACGACGCTGTAGCAGCTCGCTAGGTTTTAAAACAGAGCCACAACTAGTGCATTTAGAGTAGCCTAGCCTAATTTGGGATGTGTTGTACAATGGTTTATTGGCTTCGTGTGTAAGAGTGAGAGGTATTTATAATCTTACTAAAACGTGTTTTAGCCTGATATATTTATTCCAAATGAGCAACAAAGGTACAGTGGTAATGGCCCATAAGAAAATCCAGAAGAACTTTGGCAACGTCTGCAAGATGCTTCAAGAAAAGCTGCCTGAAAAACTGTGTGCAAGTGCACCAAAAGCTGCTTTAAGTGCAAAGGATGCTCACACCAAATGTTGATTTAATTTAATTCATGACATAATTTTACTGCATTTTTACACAAGAGCCTGAGCTTTTTTACAGTGCTGTAGCTTTGCAAGGAGGTTTCTTGAAGCATGAAGAAAAATTTACTGTATTTTAGTTCATTTTTCACTCCTTTTTTATTAAAAAAAGATGAAAAGCTGATATGTAGAAGACAATAAATACACATATTATTTGTAATAAATATAAATGATAATATGCAGTAGGTAACAAATATATAAGAATATATATTTAAGTAATACGTGTTTTAATATGTTAAAATACCAACTGTATAACCATTTATTATTTCAGATGCTGATAAAAAAATGGAAACGTACAGGTAAGACATTTTCGAAAGTGTTTTTATTTGCAGTGCATAATATCACACAGTTAAATCCATTTATATCGCAAAGTAATATTCAACTAATATTATATGTGAATACGTCATTGCATCAAGATAACTACATGTCATTTCTGTTTTCTTACCGGTGACTTGCAGTGTTTAGCAGCGAGTCCTCTCTCTGTGTTTGAGTGTGTGTGGAGCAGAAGACCACAGAAAGAAGACCAGACCCCTGTTCCTGCTGAACTGAGCCAGCTACAGCCATCCACTGATTATCAGCACAGCAGGCACAGGAGACCAGCCCAGAGACACAGACAGAGACAAGACACGCATATCAAAATGATACCAGACTGACACACACACACCGAGAATGAAACCAGGTATTTATAACTCAGACATACAATACATGTATTCATATATATACACACACACACAAATTATATTGCATAAATAACCTAAAGCCTGATCCAAAAAAATATCTAAAATTCTATTCCATAACAATACACAAAGTCATATTTAATTCTCAGCTATATATACAATGACTAGACACAATTTAAAGGGTGTACAAAAATATTTTCATGACATATAATTGTTTTTTTTTTTTTTTACAGAATATAATATTAAATATATACATTACATAGACAAGTAATAAATCTATATATACAGTATATATATATATATATATTTAGCACAATATTAAATTATCAGTATATAAAATAAATACAATTACAATTTTTAAAAATCATGTTTTTTTCATTGTGCTTTCCAAATAATCTCAAGCTATAGTTGGGTTATTCTGATGAGGTAGAAAATAAAAAAATAATTTCTAGCTAACTAACGCAATGAAAACATGACAACATCATAAAAAAAACATGATTTTTGAAGTTATCTATTTTTGCAAATAAACTGTTCATATATATATATATATATATATATACACACACATTTTTTTGCAGATGCTTTTATTCAATGACAGAATGATCTAATGAGATCAAGGCAACACCTTGTTTTAATAGTAGCTTCAGCACATGATTCTTTGCGAGTGAAAGTAAGAGATCTGTGTTTTTCAGAACTTTCTGTAACGGTTCAGTGATCTTTTGGTTTGGCTTCATGCTTCTTCTCTAACCCAAAACGTAAAAACTCTAGCCGTATACGGGAACATTACGCTAGAGTGGCGTCCGTGAACCTGGGCCACCGTTACATGATCCTGTGGACCAATTACCTGAGGGTTCGTGTGAGACTTACTGATCCCCTGCTATGTTCACATCTGTGGGCTGCAGGCATCCTTTGGCGTTCTCGTAAGATAAACCCGCCTGGATGCAGCAAATACGGTAAAAGATGAGTCACTGGACCATTTTTTCCATTGTTTTGTGTTTAATGCATCGTTTGGGCCTTGGTTACAAACAGTTTCTGAATGGCTGCCCTGCCATAAATTCAGCTTTTGTGTGGCGTGCATTTGAAGAGGTTTTGTTGGAACGGGACCGCTGAAGTTCAGATTCAGTTCGGACATGTGCGGTCGCTTAGCAACTGTCCTAAACATCCCTTTTGGCGAACTTTGACATCAAGTTCGTGTTAGCTGTTTATGCCTATTTTGCACGAATACGTCATGTGTTTGCTTTTTTTTTTAATTGAGTTACCAGTGATATGGCCTCTTGCAGTTTTGCTATTTGCCTGCATACATCTTCAGCGTCATTTACAGGATTAACAGCTGTAAACTTACAAAAGACATATGCAATTTTGCATCTTTTTTACAGTCTAAAAACTGGAAATGTGCATCCCTCTTTCCATGTCCATGATATGGGATTCATATCAACCAGTCATTTATTTATTAATGTAGTTAATGGTTAGGTTTAAATAGATTCCAGATATCCTACTTGATTCACTCGGTTCATTGGTGGTCACTGAACGATACCAAGGTCTCAAGGTCCCAAAAGCACCAACTTTAAATTCATAAATATATATATAAATAATTAACTAACTAAATTAAGCTTATTTCATAACTATTAAATCTAAACAAACAAAAAATTGCTTTTTAAGTTATTACTTTGTTCAGAGTTTCCTGGTTTATAGTCATTTTTTTTTTACTTTTAATTTTATTTCTTGTTTCAGAACGTTGTGGTAACATTCAAAAGTAAGATTCCCTTAGGTTCGCAAAATTCTAAAACGGAATGTTCCGGTTTGTTATTTTTTGTAATATACTTTGAACCATTAGAAATAACATTTTCAGGAAAGGGAACGTTAGCAAGACTCTTGGGTCATATTTTTGGCATTGAAAAAAATCCACCATGTTTTGACAGGAATTTGTCCTGTTCCGACAAAAGATGTTTATCCTAGTATTATTATTTTCAGGCTATGGCTCGTTTGTTGTATATAGTGCTAAACACCTGAGATTAGGATAACTTTGGACAAGATAAAAAAGGCCTGTCACAACAGTGTAAGATTGACGACAACAAGAAGAGTCAAACCTAGAATTAGTCTCTAGTGCATCTTTAATGCAGTTTTTCAGGAACATTATGCAATGAGAATATCATTGTGTGTGCATGCATTCAGTTTGATGACTTTCATTTCTCCTTTGGTGATTTGGGTCCCAGGATGGCAGAACTTAACCACTGTGAACAAAGAAGTTTAAAGCAGTGTTCACAAGTGGGTTAAGTCCTGACACCATACAGCCCGCATAGAAATGAATTGGCACTTCTGTCACCACTAACTCATGTGCGAGACGGTCTGCATTCCTTCAGGATTAGGCTCTCCCGTGTTCAGGTGTGTGTGTGTGTAAGGCATATATCTGGCATGTCTGCAGTCTCCGAGTCGAGTCCCTCACACGAGCCATTGGAAATCCCTGGCAATGTGATTCAGTCATTAGGTTTAAAAATCACTCTGCCAGGAATTCCCCTGGCCAGCAGAAGAGGAGGGTCCGGGCTTAAGTCATTCTGTCTGAGGTGGGGTCCTACATTTCTATATCTGTCCTAACACATCATGCATTGTGGCTCTGTGAGAACAGCAAACAACACAGCAGACAGATAGCAAACAGCCGAGACAAAAAAAAAAGGGTGAGTTCATGTTTAGCGCTGCTCTTATTTCAGAATGTTCTGTGACCATTCAAAACATCAGTTCTTTAAAATGTTTTTGAAACTTGTTATGTGAATGTAACGCGAACGTTCTATTTTAGAATTATTATGGGAACTTTATTTTTTGAATGTTCTTTTTAACATTCTGAATCTATATCCATATATAAAGCTGCTACTATTTGGCGTACCTACGCATGCCAAAGTCAGTATCTATGTATAAATAGCACGCAAAATGGATTTCTATCAAGTTTTACTGGACTCATGATATCCGAGCACTGTGCATTGCTCTATCAGGTGAGCTCCAGACTGCAATTTGTGTCATTTTCAGTTGGAAACTGCAGTAAATAGTATGCATATATGTTTTTAGAGCAACATTTTTGTTTCTTCTCGAAGCTTAACAGGCAGCGTGAACATGGGTTTCATTAAAGAAAGAAAGCCCAACAGGTTTAAAACGAAGTAAATGGTGCCACATGTAAACTTGCCTGAACTAGTCTGTTTAACATGCAAATTGCACGTGTGTGTCTTCCAAGAGCACCTAAATTTTTGCCATGTAGTCCGTGGTCATTGCGGCTGGCCCCTCCTTCTGCTAGCGTCTGGGTGACTGGGCTTCCTGTGGACTTATAAAAATAGCTTTTCAATGACAGTTTGAAATGAGGTCAGAAAGACACGCAGTCCCCGCCGAGTGCCATAAAGAAACGCTAACTATGCAGCTATGTTCAAATCCCACGTCTCATCTGAAGTAACATTTTAAGAACGACAAAAAACAGGCAGAACCTGTGAAGGATCTTGCAGGACCGCTCATTCTCTGAGATAAAGTCACAGAGGACCAGACACTTGTTGCACATTCTTCATTCTCAGAAAAAAACCCTGAAACTGCTAAGAAAAGTTTTATTTTAATATCAGCAAATGAGACTATTATTGGTATGAGTTTAGACCTGTAAAATGAATATAGATGGCATAACATTACTGCGATCCAATACAGCCTTTCTCCTTTTGCTCTTCATTTCACCTCAATGCAGTGGATTACGGCGATCTTTCCTGCGACATCTCGTTAGTTTGGAGTTTTTAAAGCAGAAACATATTTTCCAGCCGTAACATGTCACTTCGCATTCTCTTCAAACTGTTTTCCCTCTAAACATTTATGAAGGAGCATTTACAGCATCGTAACCGGTCGACAGAGTCGTTCCAGTTCCTCACAGCGTCTCGCAATTGTCAATACAAATGTCAGCGGTAAAAAAAAAAACTTACATGAATATGTCCAGACACAGGGGAACTCCTAGCTCACACAAACCAGGAGCATTATGTTTATGTCTTTGCATAAAATATCCCAGATTATACTGGAGGTAAACCTGCCAGCTCTAAACAAAGACCTCCATTACTTACAGAGCACTGACTGTTTGTGGTGCAGCTTTTTTCAGGTTTTTCCCCAACTGCGCAAGATGAGTCTTTGCAGTTGAGTGTTACCGAGTCAGACAGACAGTCATTTAGATGTTGATCAGAGGATGTGGCCCGTCAGACTTACACGCACAGGCCTCGAAAAAAGAGCCGCGATTAAAAATGTCTGAATGCCATTTGATAAGAAAATAATTAAGTGCTTTTCTTTCTTTTTTAGGGTTTTTATCAATGTTGTCCTCAAGTTCATACAAGCTTACTAGAGAACGAGTTGAGTTCTGTCGACATATTGAAGATTTCACAAGCACAAATGTTTATCCATCAGTTCTTCTGTTGTTTGATCAGGTAGAATGTATGCAAACGTATTATCGGGAAATGTTTTGAGCTGAAAAGTGTATTTCTTTTAAAAAATGACACCTGGTTTGATGTTTATAATATCAAGCCACTTGCAAAGCCATTCAGATCTCACTTCGGCACCCAAGTCAGGATTGAACTCAAACGTCCAGTTATGGAAAGCTGCAAAAGAGTTTAAAGCATGATATTTTTCCCTTCTATAAAAATCATTATGCAGTTTCCACACAACTGAAATGATGCATTAAGACTATTCCATAATATTTGAAGGGCATCTGAACCATCTGAAGCGCTGTGATGTGTTTTCCCGATTTACAAATTCTTGAAATCATCCACCCAATCTAGACTTGATGAAGTGACGCCTCGCGAACGAGAAGATCTCTGTCCATTAATATTTTCCATCAGATCTTTCCTTTCAGCTTTTTTTCCCTCTAAATTGAAGCCGCAGTTGTTCTTTTTGCCAGTGATCTCAGTCTTTCCTCTCACTAATGACAGCGTCTGGCATGATACAGCCGATGCGGTTACACCTCACAGGGAAAAAGAGCAGGAAAGACTTTTTACGGCTCTGCTTATGATGAGAAGTCACACTTTCATCCTGCAGTGTTGCAGCTAATTTTAGGGATTGAAGAAAATATACCCATAATATGCCTTGCCAGAGCCGTCATTGACAACAAATTCGATTTTCTGATTAGTCGCTGCAGGTAACCTGATACTAAATCTTTTTAAAAAGTAGACATAGGATTGGATGCACCAGTGTAGGCCATTTAACACAGTATATATATATATATATATATATATATATTCATTAAACAGATGCAAAGTGACTTGCATCATAATGCAAGAAGCTTAAAAGTATAACTATATATAAATATATATAGGCTAATTGTGGTCTGAAACACCAGCAAAATATTTTAAAAAGTGACACATTTTTCTTATTTTATTTATTTAAATTTGATATAATTTTGACTTTTGCTAGAACAAATATGAAACAAAATATCATACATGTCAGTATATAAATATCTAAATATTTTGATATTTTTCCTTGATCTTGTTGCACATTATCAAATTTCAGGCATCAGGGTTAATAGTTTGAAGTGAAATCTAACATTTCAGTGAAATATAAACCGTTAAACAGTAGATGACTGAATGCAATTAATGACTCAGCAAAAATCATGACAGACGGCTTTTATACGCGTAAAGTGCTCCACCCTGCCCGTGGGAAAATGTGTTGTTCGTGAGCTTCATTTAACTCAAAACCAAAGTGACTGACACCAAATACAACTTCTGCTGCAGCATTTACAGCAGAGAAAAACTCCCTCACATGAGCACAAAGGCACTCGTTCCCTTTTAAGCGGAGCATAAATTCACAGCTCGTGAGTTTCACGCTAATGCGCCTGTAACTTTACTCCAGATACTATTACACCCAATCCTCCGCAGCAGCCATTAACTTCAGCACAGAGGCCTGAAGAAAACACTCAGCAGCAAATACAGGAATCCATCACACTTGTTCCGCTTGTGCACCGTCTCCTAATCTCTGTACCAGTCCTGAGGACTCCTGTGCTCTCCGAAAAGTGGGACAGGCCTGTTTCCAGAACCTTGAACCTTCCCAGTGTCTCTCTAGCTTCTCTCAGCCTCAATTTCTAATTTTTTAGGCCAAATGAGCACATTATTAACTTTTGTGGCTTCCTTTGCTATGTTACACACTGTACTAGTACTGTATATAATGTAACAATATTTTACACACTTCACTAGAATATATACTCTATATACTATAACACTTGTATTGTACAATATAGAATATCCTAAACAATTTAATTTATAGTATAGTGTATAATATTACTCTATATTATTATTATTAATTGTAACACACTATACTATTACAAACTATTAATAATATGCATACTGTACTGTGCTACGCACTTTATTATGTTGCTGTAGATGTTTTATAAACGTAACAATACTACACTACTTGCTACAATTTACTATACATTACACACTTCACTATAGTGTAACACACTATATACGATAAATACTTGTCTTTTTTACTATAGTATAGTATATACTGTGCTGCACATTTTACCATGTGCACTTTATCATACTACACACTTGTAATGTACACTACAAAATATCATACTAATCAATTTTCTGTACTTCATGCCTCAATATATTATACACTGTACTATACTACATTATATAACGTAACACTATTTTATACACTTAATAGCACATACTGTAGTATACTAATACACAGTACATAATATACTCTACTACATCATACTAAATACTTCAATATAGTATACACTATAATATACTACAGTACGTAATGTAATACTACTTTATACAGTTAACAATACTATACTATGTACCACACTGTATACTAATATACTGTATGTAATATGCTGTACTTGTTATACAAAATATACTAAACACTCCAATATAGTATACACTATACTCTATATAATGTAATATTATATACTGTATATAATGTAACACTACTTTATACACTTGCCAATACTATATATTTGACTATATACCACGTATATGATAGTCTGTACTACACACTTGTACGCAACAAAATATCATACTAAACACTTCAATAATACTACTGTATATAATGTAACACTGCTTTATATATTTCACAATTTACTGTAGAGTACACACTCACAACTATATACCATTGTATACTACACTTTATTATACTCATGTTATGGTGAACCACAGAATATCATTCTGAACAATCTGTTGTATTACACACTTCAATATATTATATACTGCACTATGCTAGCTATGCTATTTTCTTGACGTAAAGAGACTAAACTGCCAGGGTTTCTCGTTCTTACTCTGAAAGAGCACAAGATGAATAATCACCTCAGGTCGCTTTCGCTCTTCTGCGATCTAGCGCTCCAGCTTGGACACCTCGTCTAACACTCCCGGCTTGGCCTTTCTGTTTTTGCCACACTTTTTTTCTTTTTTTTTCCTTCCTCTGAAAGTTGTTTTGGCTGTGCAGCGTCTGGCACGGTCTTCGGAGACTCGAGAACAATGAGAAGAATGTTTGAGCGTTTCTCCACAGCCTCATCCTCGCTCTCCTTGTTTTGAGAGCGTTTTTATGACCTCCACTTCACGCCGCCCCTGAATTCATGTCTGGCTGACAGATGTCGCGCAGTCGGCCCATTCAAAGAAACTATTTACGGATGACCTTTCCTCTGGACGCTCAAGTAGATCACTTGTCTGGCCGAGCTCAAAAAGTCAGTCCCACTATCACCAACTACACCGCTAAACCTCCAAAGTGCTGAACATGGGCTGTTTTTTAAGAGCGAAGCGCCTTGAAAACTTCAAGAGCAGTGAAAAAAACCGCATGCAGATGTTATGGAAAGTTCAGAAGAGTGACTCTGGCGTCTTACCTGGATGATCGGACGGCTCTCTCTCTCTCTGTATCTCCTCCGTTCAGAGCGTGAGAGGAACCTTATAGCAGCTGTCTCAGAGGGAGTGTCCGACTCCTGTATAGACGCTATGAGTGTTTATATAGGAGAGAGAGAGATGACAGAGAGAGAGAGAGAGAGAGAGAGAGTTCGTCTGGGGGCCAGACAGGGTGAAAGTGAATGAGAGCGGAGCGAGAGAGACCAGCGAAGGGAATTCCTATTTGTATAACGTCAGAAGTTAAGCCCTCCCCTCCATCAGCGTGGATCACAGGAAGAGGCAGGGAGCAATTATACAGCAGAAGAGCTCATAAAAGAGAGATACTGTTTCCCTCTACACACACACACACACTCCTCATGATATTCGCCTTCCAATCACTGTTTCACCTGCATCTGTTGAGTTTCATCCACTAAAGCAGCAAGTGATCACTCTCTTTCTAATTCTTGTACTATACTGTATATAATACAATCTTTTTTAGTACTATACTTCAGCATTCTGCACTGGACTACACCATACTACACAGTATTAAACACCATTATATACACTACAAAATATTGAGTCGAACAGCACACAACACTTTACTCTAAAACTGGGTAGGGCATATTACTCAGTGTACTTTTTCCTAAAACTATAAAAATTGCATGCATCAAGAAATATTATACTCTACTATTACACTACATAACACTGACCTTCACTATACTCAATATTTATATTTAATGACTCCTATACACAAGTAATTTGATTCTTTCATATTACCAAAAGTGATATTTTAGCATTATTTATATATTATTTTAGTTTTTAATTATATTTAAATTAGCTTTAAATTTTTTTTTTAAATTGTACGATGTGCTTTTGTCATTTTTATTTGTTTTAATAGCTTTATATTATTTATTTACTTTTTATTTGATTTTAGCTTTTGTTTAAAGTACAAAAAAAATCCATAGTTTTGGTTAACAATAACAATTTGATTTAGTGCTCGGATTTGTGTTTCTAAAACAAAATAAAATAAAATAAAAAACCTAAAATATTTGATCTTTTATCATATATATATATATATATAGAGAGAGAGAGAGAGAATATATAGATATATATAAATATATAATACAAATATATAAATAATAATAATATATACATATATATAATAATTATAATAATAATAATATATAATATAATATAAATAATATATAGAAATATATTAAATATAATAAATACAAATGATAAAAAAATAATTAATTCTATGCAATCCACCTTATTTTCGAATGTGGTAGTAAGCCTATGGGTGAGATTTCTGGGAAATAATGATAAAATTGTCTGCAATACATACATAATTAAGAAAATACATTAAAATAACATGGTAAGACACCAATTGTCAATATCAAGCAGCAAAATTAGCTGTTTTGTACAGTTAGAAATAGCTGGAAGTGAATGAAATGTGAAACTAAACCCATAGAATTAACAAATGGCTGCGCCCACTTTAACGGGAAGAAATAGGTGGATACAATGTATGTGTGTAAGTATATATATATATACATATATATATATATATATATATATATATATATATATATATAATGTGTAACTAAACATTACTAAACAACTATGCTATAAAAAAGTAAAAAGACTCCTGGTTTTGGTTACTTTCAGACACATTTCATTCATGCTGGTGCTTAATTTTAAACAACTGAATACCGTTTACAGCATGTCAACACTTGTATTAGGTCAGAAGGACACAAAGAGGGTCACACCTGCGCAGTGTTTACAGGAAGCGAGACGTGTTTACTCTGCGCTCGTACACATTTACGACTGTCCGCTCCTGCCTGGCCCTCTCCAGACATGGGCCGGAGAAAAGGGTCCGAACAACTGCGCACTGTCTGGACATCACACACATTCCTCACACACACACTTACACAGCAGAGAAATGCTGCTGTAAGCACTGACTCGCACACTGATTTCACTCCAGCTCATGCAGCACATGACGGTTACGTTCAGCTTCTGTCCAGGTTTTGCCACATATATCTAAGGAGTCTTTATATGCATTACTCTTCTGTGTGTGTACAGTCAGCGGTGTCAAATAACCCATAGAGTGATTGAATTTGTCATCCGCTGAATCAGAAAGTTTGCCCGTTATTATATTTAGCACAGACCCATAATTTTTCCATTTCCATTGTGAACTATTCTTTTTCTTTTCGTTCTTGACCTCTAATGCAAGAAAAAAGGTGAATTATATAATCTACCAGAGTTTTCAAAGTTCACAGTTTACAATCCAAGGCTACTGTACATAGACATTCACGAATGCTGCGATAAGGGTTCATGCGTGTCTTATCTAAAAGCCAGTGTGTGTGTGAGAGTCACAGACACTGACTCAGGTTTCTATAACTGAACTACTCTCGACCCCCTTAAAATCAAGTTTGGTTGTCATGACAGCAGGGATCTAATTATACAAGCATTCCTCAGAGGAAACACAAGCTCCTCTTCCAGACACAACGCTCTTTCACTCGCACATCAACACACAATAAACAAAACTCTCACTGTTAGGAAGTGTAATACGGTACTGTACTCATACAATCAGAGGAGAAGACGAAAATCAAACATTATAAATAAAGCAACAGCTAAATAGACTGAAAAGAGTGTAATTCATTTTTACTCATTTAATGACTCTTATACACTTATACATTGATTCTTTTATATTACCAAAAGTGATATTTTAGCATTATTAATATATTATTATAGTTTTTAATCATATTTAAATGAGCTTTTTTTTATATATAATTGTAAGATATGGTTTTGTAATTTTTATTGGTTTTAATAGCTTTATTTTTTTTATTTAATTTTAGCTTTGTTTAAAGTACTAAAAAAATCTGTAAACAACACTGTTTACTGGTGTGCTGGGGTTTGTGTTTCTAAAACAAAATAAAAAAACAAACAAGCAAAAACAACTGGAAAAAAAAACCACACGCTCTTGTGTCTCTTTTAACTTGGGCCAATAACCAATCATCTACCAATGCCTTAGCAACCACCCAGATCACCCTAGCAACGACATAGTAATGCATTAAATGCACTCAGCACAACTGAATAGCTGTGCCCTAGCAACCACAGAAAACGCCGACAACCAGACAAAACCCATAACAACCAAATACCGATGCCCTAGCAACCACTGAGAGCACACTAGCAACCACATAGCGATACATTTAAAAAAAAAACAAACACTCAGAACATTTTATCGACTACACTGCGACTGCAGTACCCTAGCAACTACAGAACATGTGAACAATCAGTCAAAAAACCTTAGCAACAAAATAAGAGTGCCCTAGCAACTACAGAACAAAGCAGCAACCAGTAAAAAAACACCTTAGCAACCAAATACCAATGCCCTAGCAACCACCGAGAACACACTAGCAACCACATAGCGATACGTTTAAAAAAACACTCTGAACATTTTAGTGACTACACTGCGACAGCGGTTCCCTAGCAACTACAGAACGTGCACAATCAGTCAAAACACCTTAAGCAACAAAATAAGAGTGCCCTAGCAACTACAGGACACAGTAGCAACCAGCCAAAGCACCTTAGCAACCACAAGAGGAGGTGAATTTTGCAGAACATTGAAACTTTACCTAAAAACAAGACCGAGTACTGTATTATACCATATTCTTCAGGTAAACAACGTTACTGGCAAATATGTTATACTTTACACATGTTTAGTTAGGTTTTGCACAACTGGTGCTCATTAATTCTACAAAATGTTTTTCTTAAGCTTCAAAATGTTCTGAATGTGCATAACATAATCATTTGCATTTACCTAATGTTACATATATTTACTGGAATTTATTGGGACAGGCAGTAAAAGCCTATGGAAAGAGTAGGTATTATAGTGTTGCTTTAGGGGCCACTGTTAATCCACACACACACACACACACACACAGCACTAAAGCCCTGTCTGGATGCATTTGCGTTTTCATTCCGGCTAGTCATAAGGGTTTGTCCTCGATTTCTCAGTTTCTCTCTCTCTTTTTGTTTCCTCTGGTATTTATGTGTTCAGGGTTGCCACGGCAACATGAAACACAAACACTGTGGCGGCAGACAGGAAGTGCGTTTTGAACCACAATGGCGTCACTGTGGCTGCTGCTGTGTAGCGCTCGGACTGCTCGTGTAGTCTTCATGATATTATCCGTTACTGTTACGCAGGCCGCGCTCCGCTCACAGCCATTAATAGTATTGATTTTCCAGCTGTCTCGCTCACTTCTGTGCTGATTTCTCTTTATGTCGCTCATTATGTGTAATATTAGAGTGTGTCCTTGAGAGTAATTCGCAGCAGATTTTCTCATGAGTTGCTATGAGTGTGCGTTTGCTTGTGTGGGCCTATTGCAGTACGTTACATCAGATTCGTACTACTGTTTATACATCACTCTTTTTCCTCTCAGTTTTTTTTTTTTTTTTTATGGCCGTGTCTAAATATACCCCGCAGAAATAAACTCTTATTGGGACCTCCCTCTTCTCCGTTTAGACCACTTTTCCCTCTTTGACTGTCGTGTCTTCATTTCCTTGTTCAGTTGTGGTAATTCAGGTATTGTTGTGCGCGATGATAAAGATCTTTCAGGTAGTTTGCTAATGACAGTTTCAGCAATGCTGTTGCACTGCCAAAAAAACATTTTTTTATGTCTGAGACGTGGCCCTGCAGCTAATGCACATACTCTTGACATACTGAGCCGTGCACATGAAAAGCGGACGTTTCATAAAGGGACTGTTTAGCAAAAAATGAATAATATGTCCTAATTTACTTTACTCAAACCTATTCGATTGACTTTCTTCTGTGGAACACAAAAGAAGATGTTTTGAAGAATGTCTATGTGTATTTTTTTATATATAAAACCATCAGGTACGTTTGGTGATGGTGTGTTTTGAAGGAATAGTTCACCCACAAATTTAAATATTCTGTACTCATAGATCATCAAAGATGTAGCTGAGTTTGTTTCTTTAGCAAAACAGATTTGGGCAAATATAGCATTACATCACTTGCTCACCAATGGATCCTCTGCAGTGCATGGGTGCCGTCAGAATGACATCACAGTAATCCACATGACTTTAGTCCATGAATTAAGGTGTTGTGTGTTTGTAAAAAAAAAAAAAAAAAAAGTTATTAAGGCAAAAATACAAGTAAATAATAAACAATGCTTCGTTGCTGAAAAATGCATCCCCTGTTGTCCTCTCAGATCAACACATTTGTTTTATTCTCTGTACACTTGTAAACATGCTTCACCTATGCATATTTCTCTCCTAATTCAGACTTTTTTTTCTTAAAAATAGCTTTTCAATTCACAAGACATTGGCTGATGAACTACTTGTGGGTTATTGTGATGTTTTTATCAGCTGTTTATCAGACTTTCATTCTGACGGCACCCATTCGCTTCAAAGGAAATTCACTTCAAATTTCTCCACTGATGAGAAATTGACGTAATGCTAAATTTCCCCAAATCTGTTCCCATGGCCTGAGGGTGAGTAAACTATTCGCTTAGGACATTGCTGAGTTGCTTAGGAAAACATGAATTAAATAAATGAATTAGTAATTCTGTCTAGCCTCTGTAGATTAGCCTGCTGTCCTAGAGGAATACGATGCTAAGCGTCTGGCTCTTTCTACCACACATTCTTTTCCTCACGCCTGAGGGCTAAATCTTGACCCCATCCCACACTCCATCCAGCTGACCAGCGTGCTGCCCATCAGCTCCCAGAATTCATCTGCATGTGACCCTCCAACTGTTTCATCCAAAGATCCAACATCCGACTCTAAGAGAACAACAACCAAAGCACTGCTCCAGCAACCATTCACAACACACTAACATACTAAGAACACATCGCAACACCCTAGCGTGATTATAGTGAGTTTTGCACATGCATTCACATTTTCTGCATAAAGCCCATTAGTTTTAGTCATCAATGTCAAAACAAAAATAGGCCTAAATCTGAATGAAATGAACTCCTTTAGCAGTGTAAATGGGAAATGAGACAAAATGATCTCAGAAAAAAGGAAACGAAAGCAACAGCACTTCCTCTGCATGAGATCATTTTAATGAGATCATTCACTGTCGCAGTGACACACGTTCTCAAGACTCCTTATAAATAAATGCACATCTAATATACTCTCTTCTTTAATATACCTCCTAAGATGCACCTTCTTTGTCTCTTTCTCACAGTGATGCCCTTCTAATGCCACTCTCTCATGGGAATGTCCTTATACCTCACCCAACACCCACAGCCTGATAAATGTGAGCCCTTGAATCCATTACCACACAAACAGTCGATATAATTACCATGCCGCTACTTCAGTCCATTATGCATGCTTTAAAATCTGCTCAGCAGCATTTAGACCTGCAGCGGAGGTACACAGAAAGTGCACGGCCTAAAACAGCTCTGCATTACTGCAGTGATGTATGGCAGAAACATAAACCATTAGCCCTGCTACTTGAAAACAACACTTTAGAAACCGTACGACAAGCCATTCTTTTTTAATGTGCAATTCTGAAAATCCAGTGGCACATCAACTGATGCCCTTGAATAGCATTTGGCCGACAGCTCGTGCAAAGGTTTATGCACGTGACCATTAGCCTATAAATGCTTGGTACATGTAATCTGGATTACGTAATCAGATTCCAAAAATGTAAGTACTTGCAATTAGATCATTTTCCATTTTAAAACCGCGCATTAAAACATGCGCGCATTTGAATGAAACCTAACCATTGCGTCATGAAATAATATATAGATATTATAAATATATCAACATAAATATGAATATAAATAAATGGAAATATCAGAATATAAATAGAATATTGTGCCATTGAAACACACTTCCTTGTGTGGCCCAAATAGACGTCCAAATAGAATCGATAACAACAGCTAAGTCCTTCTAGAGTAGTTAATTTTTTTTTTGATAACAAGCGAAATTTGTTCGCTGCGTAAAATGCAAACTCACTCTCTGCCAGCAGGAGGTGCTTTAAGCACGAGAAACGAGAGGTTTCCATGGTAACGGCTGCAGACAAAGCAGCTCTGAGCTTACAAACGCTGCCTTATATGTAGGATAAAATGAAAATGACATTTACTTTCCTTCAGAAATACAGTGATTTTTAAACGTACATTATGTGCTCGTGTTTATTCAACAAAGGTTTTGCGGTTTTGATATCGTGGCAAACACATCCCATAGCGCAATAACCTGAGACCAACTTCATTACTCATCATTAGCTGTGTTTGTAGCCCGTGACTCTAACCAGACCGCTAAACAAACATCTACCAGAGGTTAACTTAGGTGCATGTGCGTGTTCCTGATGAAACCATTTATAACAGATCCATGCATTTCTTATAATATGCATTTCGCATATTAAGCTAATAATGTTAATCAAGTTATTTGTATCTAATGGTCTCTCTGAGGGCTAAACCTCCCTAAAGCTGAAATCCTAGAAC
>JAUCMS010000062.1:2930974-2948779 GCA_032357445.1 Enteromius radiatus
TCTAGGGTCAAATTCTAGGGTTGTAAATGGACCTGTAAAACCGTTTCTGGCCATTTTTCCCCTTACCTAAGCTACATGTACATATCAGACAACAATTTAACATGTTCTCTCAATGCATTCTAGGGCACCTTTAACTCAAACAAACGAATGTCAAGTGTTTCAAAGACACCTTCTGCTGTTTATACAGGCCTATAAACACGCTACTAAAGGTTGGACGCTCTGACACATTCAGATATCTATTTTATACTTTTAGAATAACATTAGTCGTTGAAACTATGAAATAACACACATGACAAAACAAATAAAAACCTTAGGCTGTAAGAGCTTCTCTGTCTAGATCTCAACTACTCAATCTTGTCATTTATCAAACAACTTTACAAGCTGCATCCTGGGATGCTTTTAAAACGATGCTGAAGGAGTTTTATTGAGGCTTCTTTCTCCTTCGGTACTGCCTTTTACATGAAACTTGGGTTTTATTTAGATATTCGTACACAGTCACAATTTATATTTTAAACAAGAATAATTGACAAATAGTAATTTATAAATACTAATAAATAATAATAATAATATATATTTATAAATGATGAATACGCTAGATCAAAATGTGCTGCTTAAGGGTTTTGTGGAAACCATGATATATATTTTCCAAGATATTTTAAAGAATAAAAAGGACAGCATTCATTTAAAAACAAATCTTCTGTAATGCTACGTTTTTACTGTCACCTTTGATCAATAAACGCATCCTTACTTACTAAATAATACGACTATTAATTACATCAAAATTTGAGAAAACTTTCAATTTTAAGCCAACTAACTTACCCCGAACTTTTGAACTTGTATGTAATAAACTATGATTAATAATTAATAATAACTATCCACCGGTTCCACAAACAAGGTTTAAACTTAGTCCCTGCTGTTTCAACAACAAAAAAGAGATTGATCTTAATATATATCAATTCCTTTGCTTTGTCGCAAGATGGACACCAGCAATTTCTTTCTAAGGCAAGTTTATGAAAATCATTTAAATGTCCTAATTGAACTATAGCCTAACCCTGGCTTAGTCTAAGCCCTGTGTCTGAAAGAACGCCAAAATATATTCAATGTTTAATTACCTCAGAGCATTTTTACACACTGGGTAAGTACTAGCTTACACTTCTGGTTCCCAAAAGGACCTTTCAGTGAACAGTTCTTAAAAGAACCTTTTTTGTAGTGAAGAACATTTTAACAATCCAAAGAACATTTTTACACTGTTACGAATCTTCCGTGGAATGAAAAGGTTCCAATAAGAACCTTTATTTTTAAAAGTGTGTAGGCTCTATATATCGCACAAAACCACGCATGACAGCCAGTGTAAGGTGAGCTCTCGTGAGGATGGAGTGTGTGAGATCAGCACAGGTGTGTGATGTACCTGGTGGTGCGTCTCTCTCTCCACGTTCTCGCCGTTCACCTCCACCACACGGTCACCCGCGCGCAGTCCCGACGCCTCCGCCGGGGACGCGCGCTCCACTTTCCGTATGTACTGTCCGGTTTTTCCTTTCTCTCCGTGCAGATGAAACCCGTAGCCGTTCTCTCCTTTCTTCATCACGCACAACCGAGGCTTCAGATCGCTTGCCATTGTATTCCGCTCTCAGCTTCACATCCAAACTTGCAATAAAATCCAAGCGTTTTGTTTAGTTTTTTTTTTTTTTTCGCACCGAAAACTTAATGCAAAGGTTTACAAACAAGCATCGTTAACCTGTGGTTAATTGCACAGTCCAAAAAAAGAAAAAAAGAAATGTGCATGCACGGCTCAGTACGTACAGACACAAACCCCAAAAATCGAGTCTATTATATGCTTCCGCGAGAAAAATGCAAAAGTGGAGCCGGCGAAACAGACTGTGTAACTACCTGTGGATGTTCACAGACGCATCCAAAACTCCTCCATGAGACATTCTGCCCACGGAGAGAGAGAGAAACGCAACTGGTGCCGCTGTCCACTGACAAACTGCGTGGCGCGGAGTGAGACCGCCCATTAACAGAGATGCGCAGAGAGAAACAGCCGGAGAGCCCTCGCTGCGATCCGGTTAAAGAGGCTTTCCGCGTGCCTCGTTAATACACGAGTGTAAACAAAGCGGACACTAACTTCTACTGCGCAGGCCTATAAGAACCCTATCGAAATTATAAAGGTATTGAATTTAAAGGGAATTTGGATAATTGAAGGAGTTTTGATTACTAAATGTAAATGTACTTAGAATTACTACATGGAACCTTCAAGCAACCTTGAGAAAGGCTACATAATAATATAATATAATATTTATTTTTTAATAATAATATTAAATTATTATTTAATTCAGCACATCCTTGCTGAAAAACAATAGGCACCATCAGAATATTTCTAATGATTTTACTGGTTTTAATAATAATTCTAATGGTCACTTTCTATGGCTGAACTAATACACCTTAATGGAATTTCTCCCAAAACAAACTACAAAAAACATTTAAATCGTTTTATTGGTTAAACGTTTTTCATTAGGGATGTTGCATGTAGGCTACTTGCTATTATAACAACACTATTATTATAATACTATTATAATAATAAATCTAAGGCACTCTAAGGTAAACCCTAACCATATAGCAGTTAATTAGGCTAATATTACTCAGTACTTAAATGTATAATTGCACTGTGAAAAGGACCATTTAAAATAATTTTTAAAAACACAAATATTTCCATTTAATGAATAAATAAATGCTTCGGGCGTCTTGCAAAACAGTAAGAGTCCAGTTCATGCATCTGGACAGGCGACGCGAGTTGAGTTCAGCACAGCACGTGAGTGAACGGGGAAGAAAGGTGGATGACCAGAAGAGAGAAAGTATTTGACGATTATAGCACAGTCGCATGCGCAACTCGGCAGAAAATATCAATAAATAATGTGAATTTGAGAACTGTTGAGGTCTCAACCCACATATAGGGCACGCGCGCGCGCGCACACTGAGGGCAACAGCAGCTGATCGTGCTGCTCTCTAGCGGCGGAGGGAAGTAGTAGCGAGGAGCAGGTCACGTGACAGACAATCCTAAGAAATGCCTAATATCTACAAATCTTATTATAGATTTTTGTGCGTGTATAGATTTAGTTCTTTTATATGTTTCGTATGAACATTTGTTAAAAGGTCTTTATCTATATTAAGTGAAAACTGAAACACTACTATACTTGAAATAAAATACCCATCTGAAGTAAAATATGAAATATAAAAATATAACACACACACATTCATATGCATGTATATTAGTGCTGTCAAATGATTATTCGCATCCAAAATAAGTTTTTGTTCACGTGTGTGTATACAGTGTATATTCACTATGTATATATAAATACACACACAATTGCATGAACATATTTAAGAAAAATGTTGTTTATATATTTACACTTATTATAAAATAATATAAACATCTAAAAGTATAAACATAAATATTTTCAATACTGTATTTGTGTGTATTTATAAATACATAACCACACATATATAATGTACTTATGTTGAATGGGATTAATCGTGATTAATCATTTGACGACACTATTATATATATATATGATTTAATAATGTTAAATATTTCCAAACATTTCTCCAGCTTAAGTGAGGCTTTATGAAGTGTCCATGCTAGACTTTTCTGTAGGTTCCCTCAATTATTCTTCAAGGGAACAAGATTTCTGTTATACATTTTATTATTATAATATATTTTAAATAAACAACTGCTTCACAAAATCAATATGTATTATTAATAAATTGATTTTGTGATATTGTTTCTTGTTACCTTTCTTATAGCCACAGAACTGAGATGCAGGAACGTGTTGAACTGCAATCGACAAAAGAGCAATATGTAAAAGGGGCGGAGCAAAAACATAGCCATGTTGGCAAAAAGACTGCTGGCATGTAAGATTAACACTCAAACATGTCTCGGCATGTGATTTAAGGAGATTTTGACTTCTCTGAAGTTTAACCGTACTGTTAATCCAGGTAAAAAATGATCTGCAACTGAAAATTAATCCTTCACAATACTCACCCTCACATGCTTATATATATATATAAAGTTTAATTAAAACAAAAAACATATATTGTTTTAGGTGAACTAATATTCACTCAAGTTTTAACCCACCAATCACATTAAATAAATAAACAGCAACAAAAAAAATACCATCAAAATTAAATTCTTTACTGGTACAATTCATAGTAATGTAGCCATTTCGTAACAGCAAAAAAACAAAAACAAACAAAACTAAATATTAACAGACCAATATGCACTGAAAAGCATTTTACAAAAACACTGCACAAAGTCCTATTTCTGAGCTAAATTTCCATAAAATAAATAATCATGAACAAATCAATAGTATTTTACAAACGACTCCTTGAGGTCAACGCAGCGCAAGAAACGAACCCACGCCTCCTCAAACACATCCAACGAATCGCATAGGACTTGTGCAACTTACATTTCCTTTAAAAAGACATAACAGTGCATCGTCTACTTGAACTAAAATGCTTAAAAACACAAAAAAGATGACGACGACAGGGCGCACCCCTTCATGTAAAATAAACACTGATATAAGTCGATTAAAAAGGTCTAATTACAATAAGTTACATTCCTGCAGCGAATCATGACTGTGATATGACTACTGACGAGAGAAACATACAAGTGAGTGTTTTGTGTCCAGTTTTGTTCAAAGGTACACATATTAGTCCGCGTACAGTCCATAAACATTCATTCCTTTCTCTGGAGAAACCATCTGAGGTCAAACCAGGGTCTCCTGCAATTTATGGCTGTTTATGAGACAAAAACAAATCCCCTTTCTCAAAAAAAAAGCATGAAATGAAGTGCCTGTTGGGTGAAAACCTGCCTGGGTCATATTCCACCCTATTAAAAGTGATAAACATAATATACATTATATAACAATATATATATTTTTAAATTATTAAAGTATTTCCACTCTCAATAATACTGCAAAATTTACGTATTACAGTATTTTTAAATCTGTATTACAATAAAAAACTAATACAAATGAGTACAATTTAAAAAGAAGAGACAAATGCAATTTAGAAAAAAATTAATTACACTTTTTTTTGCATTAAATCAATGCAAATTATCTTAAATTACACTTTTTTTAAAGGAAAAAAAAAAATAAAATTCTTAGTAGTCCTAAAATAGGATTAATTTAGTAAAACATGACCCAGACACATTCTCATTAGGTTTGGTGAGATTTAGTGGTTTTATAAACTAACTAATACTCCCTCTTCAAGCTGATGGCCACCTCACAGCGGCAGTGACTGAAGTCCAGCTCCTCTCTGTACATTCAGAAAACAAAGAGAAAAACAACACAAAACACAGTAGACAGAATGAGAGAAGCGTGTCGTGTCTGAAGGCACAGATACCTCTACGGGTGAGAGCGCATGGGGCAGGAGCGTAACACAGGGCCCAGCTGCAGGGGCATGTATCAGTGCAAGAACAATCCTTAGCTTAAACGTCTTGTCCTTGTAACTCGGCCATCATTCATATTAGAGTCTTAAAAATGTGTCTAACAAGCCCAGTTTTGTCCGTGCTGTGCATCGAAGTCTGAGTGTTTTTCCTGTATGTACATAAAGGGTTATATAGTGATGGACAGCGGGTCTGATTACGGAGTGTGAGGTCTGCCGTGAACTCTGAAGCGATACAGGCAGGTGTATTCGGAATGACCCCAGTTCGACAGCACTCGCATCTCAATGATCTGAAAGGCCTTGTCGTTCGTCTCC
The DNA here is from genome assembly GCA_032357445.1 of Enteromius radiatus. NCBI lineage: Eukaryota > Metazoa > Chordata > Actinopteri > Cypriniformes > Cyprinidae > Enteromius > Enteromius radiatus. The sequence continues at coordinate 2,936,729 of JAUCMS010000062.1, forward strand.
TGGGGAAAACAAACAAAGTGAAACATGGTCAGAACGTCATGCTAGCTTTATTCCAAAAGCTAGTAAGCAGCATATTAACTAAATTAAATGACTGGCGTGGAATATAAAGATTTGTTTCAACATAGTTTGACAGCAGCATATTGCTAAGCTAATAACACTGGATTTTACTACTAGCTTGTTGCAACGCATGCTGGGATAGCTTCCCTGAAAATGATACATGCAATGCTGAATTTGGCCCAAAACAAAAATGTATCTTTTGTTGCTGCCTACCTTTTGAGAAATTCTCATTTTATTTTAGTAAATGTAGTTCTATTTTCAGTTTCTGTTTTATTTGTTAAATTAAATGTTATTAACCAATAAGGATTTAAAAATTGCATGATCTACTAAAATGAACAACAGTGCCCTATGAAATATATATATATATTAATGTTAATGTTATGTTAATACAAATGTATTATTAAAAACAATAATAACATTTACGCATAATATTGTAACTATTTAATCGAGCTTTTTAAATGTAAACCAAATGAACAATTCCTTACATGTTTTTGGCAAAAAAAAAGCGCTGCTGAATTATCAGTATTATTTGAATTATCTGTAGCATTTCATAGGTTCATAGAAGTACATAATATTTCTTTCACAATTTATTATTCATCAGAATTTGGCAGGATCCTGTAACATTCAGTATGTTATAAAGTAAACTGTATTTTAATGACTACATTCTGCATATTCTGTATGTGGGTCAAAGACGTCCATATCAAAAGAAATTCACAGAAGTGATTTTATGTCCATAGAAAAAACATTAAATGCAAGTAAAATGTCTACTTTTAAGGTTTTAAAGAAGTTTTTGGATAATAAAATTCCAAATCTTGTTTGAAATAATGTTACATTGTCATATTAACATGCTTTTTCTGACCTGCACATATTAAAATATATAAAAGATTAAGGAAGGATATACATTTTTTTCTGTGTTTTAAATGAGCAAAAATAAGCAAAACCTAGGACAGTGGGGAATAAAAAAAATATATACAAAAATTACAACTAATTAATATTTGAAGTGAAAGTAATTAATCTTTTATTGTGTTATAAATAGATTTTTGCTGTAAATATACCTGACAAGATTGTTACACTGCATGACATTTTAGTGGGTAATTTAGTAAATCAGGAATAAATGTGTGATATTTCAACAAAAAAACAAAATTGCAATTAAATTAAACAGAAAACCTTGAGTAAAAACAACAATTTAAAGCAGTATTTTGTTTTCATATTTTACCATAACTGGGAAGATCTGTAGTGATTCTCCATCTTCTTGATAGGTGTAGTCTCCCAGCAGCTTCCCTTCCTCCTGGTATTCATCATCCAATCCCTGTGGATACAGACAGCAGGACTTACAAGCTGCACAACATGAGACTAGACACCACCTCTTAACACAAAAACGCATGCGCTATAGCATAAAAAGCCGTAAATACACGCAAGTACACACTCATAAATCAGACACAAGTGTGCATTCTTACATAGACAGCGAATCGGCGCGGTGCGCTGCTGATGTGTCCAGAAGGAGAGAGGCTTTTGGGAATGTGCTCCAGGCAGAAGGAGCTAGGGACCACGCTTAAAGAGAGCCTGATCACCAGGTAGCCTTGGGAGCCTTTAAACGCCCAGCAGTTTCCTGGGTACATGTCCGGCTGTAACGCATACACAAATTCACAAAATATTTTCTTCAGTTTAAAATCATCCATGCTTTCTCTATGCACCTCTATCTACCAGTTTGAGCTGAATAAAAGTAGCATTTACTGATACGCTGGTTTCAAGCAATCATTCACAGCTACTGTGTCGTTTGAGGTTTTACCTGGATGACGACCCGGGGCGACTGTGAGAAGTACCAGAGCGGGATACCGAACAGGCTCATCAGTGCCGTTTTAGTCTCGTAGGTCTCAGAGCAGCGGGTGCTGAGGATACTGCCACCTGCACACACATCAGTCTCATGTAAACACCTCTTTAAAGGGTGAGTGATGTTTCTACGGGTTATGTGTTTTGTAGCCGCGCTCACCTCCAGACTCCAGAGCATAGTCCACCTGTCCGGTGCGATCCTCGGAGTACAGCTTCAGCGCACGCTGCACGATCAGCTGGACTTGCTGAGAAATCGAAGGGAGACGCAGCCGTTATTAGAACAAAGAAAAAACCTCCTCAAATACAACTTTTCATACGATGTGTAATGAACTTGACATTTTAGTGACGATGTGAATAAAAAAATAAAATGTTGGTGCTTAATATTGTGGTATCACTGTAGAAATGGTGATGCGTTTGATCAAACTTTAAATGACTAGTGTTTAACAAAACGACAGCACTAGTACCTCCTCAGACATCCCAGCAGCCTCGGCGGTGTGAGCGACAGTCTGAGTAACGGTTTCAGCCGAGAACTGCTGCTGCTGCTTGCTCTCTTGCAGCTGCAGGGACAGATTTCCCAGAATGCTGCGCTCCAGGGTCATGAGGGTCGCGGTGAGGTCAGAGGAGCGCGTGTACTGAGATGCCAGCCAGGGCAGCAACGGCTCGGGAATCTCTGCTTCACCTCTGTCACGACCGTACAACAGAGCGTACAACTGCTCCTTCACCTGCGCTGACACCTGCCAAATAGAAATAATATATAAATAACGAAAGGGAAAAAAGCCAGATGAATGTATTATGTGCCATAAAAAACAAAAAGACATACGGTTTCATGTATGGTGTCGAGTCGGTCGCATTTGCCTTTACATCCCATCACTCCTTGCAGGTCTCCTCTGATGCGGCCCAGCTCTGCTTCCAGCCTCTGAACCTCAGTGAGCAAAGCATCATGCTTCTCCTGAGAGACTCCAACACTGCAGCAGGAAACACACAAGCAGACATTAATACAGAGACCAGAGGAGACTGAAACAGCTGGTGATTTATTAGGATGCCTACCTGACAGGAGCCTGTACCGGAGCCTGCTGTGTTAGATGGATATTCTTCAATTGAGAAGAAAAAAAAAGAAAACGACAGAATTAGATAAATGAGTAGAATCAATATAACATAAGCCCCCACCCATAAAAATCTGTTTAAAAATATATATATATATATTTTATTATTTAAAATAAAATAAATTAGTAGGACAAGGCTGCATTATTCTGATCAAAAGTGACAGTAAAAACAGTAATAAAAATGTTTAATGAGCAGCAAATTAGCATATTAGAGTGATTTCTGAAGGATCATGTGACACTGGAGTAATGATGCTGAAAACTCATCTTTCATCACAAAAATAAATTGCATTTAAAAATATTTTCAAATAGAAAACAATTATTTTAATCTGTATTTTTACTTATCAAACAATGCAGCCTTGGTGAGCATAAGACTCTAATGGACACCAAACTTGTTGAATATTCTATTATTTGTTGCAATTTCATTATGTTTAATTTCTTAAAAGAATTTAAAGTTAAATCATTTGTAGTGATGAACATCGACAGCAACAAATAATAATTCGGAGTCTGAGGACATGGAAGAACAATCTCTAAACTAGGGCTGTAGTACTCGAGTCCGGTCTCAAGTTTTTTATGGTCTCGGACTCGGACTTGTCTCGGCCACTGGTATTGCCATATATGGCTTTTGGTCTCGACCGAGTCCAGGTGTCTTTACTATGTTCCCAGTAGGCACACATTTTAAACTTTTTTTCATTTCACCCGCCCGAATTTAATTAAAATATTATTTTTCATCACGTCATCTTCCCGAATGATCCATCACTACCAATAACCAATCAGACACTAGATTATATTTGCATGGCACGCTCTGCATCTGCGTGCCCTGCTAACGTTAATTTTCATTGATTCAACACACTCTAACAAACGAAAATGTCCGGCAATTCAGCTATTATCAAGTTTGCTTATAGAAATCACCAGGAATTTATCAGTGCTTTTTATCACTTCAAAAGTTTTCTTTAGATTAATAGATTATATGATATCAAGGGGAATGTCTATACTTAAAAATCATGGATGTTGTGACACTGTTTTTGCTTTTAGATCAACAAATAATAACCCAAAATGATTGTCTTGATGATGTCATGCATAAGACTTTTTTTTTTTTTTTTCCTGTCCTCAAACTTTTTTGGACTCGGTCTTGTATTGGAATCGACTAGTCCTGGTCTTGGACTCGACAAAGGTGGTCTGGACTACAGCCCTACTCTAAACTGTTGTTTCTGTCGTTTCAACAAAAGGTGAAAGTCTCAGAAGAGTGTGTTTATACCTCTGTTCTAGTGTTCAGCAGGAGCTCCAGCTCGGCCAGTCGAGCTTCCAAACTCATCTGATGCTGCACATGCTCTTCCTTAGTCTGGAAGAGTAAATAACACTATGATAAAATACAGATAGTTTAACCTTTGAAAGAGAAGATATTTCCGTCTTTTAAAAACATTAACATAACATTTGTGGATAAAATAAATGGCTAGTAAAATCAAAAGCAGGACTTTAAAATATGCTTCTATTTATTATTTTAAGTTCACTTCAGATCCATATATTCATAGCTAAAAAATACAAATTAAACAACAGCATTATAATAACTAAATAAAATATTTAATTTTGTTGTGTGAAACAAATTTGTTCTAGAAACAAATTTGCCAAGAATAAAAAATAAATAAAAAATAATAAATCTAAAGAATATCTAACAAATAAGTGTATGAAAATAATAATGCATAATAACATTAAATATGATGGTCCCATAAATATGCTTCCATGTTTATTTATTTATTTATCAGCTTCAAAGGCAACAGTGATGACAAAATGTTATATATATATATATATATTATATAATTAAAAAGACAGAATCTCTCTTTCAAAACTAAATTATAATTTATATATATATATATATATATATATATAACTATACAACATATTTTAGTTTAGTTTTTGCATTTAAAATTTTTTTTTATAACAAAATTTTATAAGAAATTATTGATATTATTAAAAATAGGACAGTGCCATAAAATATTTAGTTTCTTGCGACCACATTGGAAGTGAAAATAACTAAAGATCAAAACAAACTAAAACAAAGTACAAACTTAATGGGTAAGTCGAGCACTCATTCTGACCTCTGCCCTGCTGACCGCTGCTCTCTCTATCTCTCCCTTGAGCGCAGTGAACTTGGGCTCCAGGAGCTGAGAGACCCACAGGCTGAGACTCTCTCTGTCTGTCTGTGTGTTCATCTGGTCCTGAAGGGTCTGAACCAAACCCACGGCCACCTCATACTCCTGTCGAGCCTTCAGCTCCCCCTGCTGGACGCTTTCCCACAGCGCCGCCACACGCTGCTCCAGCTGAGCCAAACGCTCGCTGTTAATGGACTCTGACACAGCCTGAAAGTGTTTAAAATTTGTTGTTTTTCTTTTTGCTGATTGATTAAATTTGACTCAAGATATCACTGACTGGTCTTGGTTTATTACCTGTGAGACCACCGAAGGAGAGATGTGCTCTTCTTTAGCCAGTGGTTCTTTTGTGAAAGAAGGTAATGCGGGTAAAGAGGGAAGAGATGGGAGAGAAGGGAGTGGAGGAAGTGATGCGAAAGAAGTGACTGCTGTTTTCCACTCTGTGAGGTTTATAGCTGGAAGGAAGGACAGAGCGATGGGCGGACCGAGATACCATAATCCTGTAAACAGAGAAAAATGGAAATTTTAAAGGACAGGATCTCGAAAAACAACAACATAGACTTTCATCAGAAGCTGCTATAAGACACCAAAAGAACCCCCACAAAGGCATCTCAGAAGATATTTTGAAGGAATAAGAGAATATGTGTGCGTTTCTGCGATCCTGAATAAGTGTGAAAGTAATCAAAAGAATAAGCAAAACCATCTGGGTATAACTACGGTTGATTGCACAACTGTGGCTGATCATGAGTGCCAGTGGTTTGGTGAAAGAATGTTTGGATCGTAACAACTGTTTCTGTGCCACTAGTCACCAAAATGAACTGCAACAACAAAGCCTGCTTTTAATATAACTTGTCTCTGTATATTAGACTCAACAAGGACTACTGGAGTCTACCCCGTATACAGTACGTGCTTTAAGTGCTTTAACATGTATTGGAATGTAGGGGTGGGCGAAATGACGATTTTTGATCGTGGACGATAAAAACTTCTCCACAATCTGCTTTTTAAGGAATATCGTAGTATCGTGCCATTTTATCATCTCCGTCTCAATATGCTGCACAACGCGACATGCATTCACATCAGCGTTAACTCAGTGCTAGAATTACTGCACTTATTCACAATCACAAAAGTACATTATTCGCTTTAAAGTCCTGCTGATTAAACATATGTGTGCTGTCCGGATGCACCTGAAGCACACATACGCACTAAAAGCCTGTCAAATAGCACCTAATTACTGAACTAAGATATTTATCACATGTGACTGTGATAAAACTGTCAAAAACACACCGCATTAAACACAGTTGCTTGTGTCTAAAGTGAAAGCAAACAATCAAGAGAAAACATGCCAGTATATTAGATGAGTGCAGCTCTTAAAGGGACAGAACTAAACTTGCGCCGCTTGTCATTTAAAGGGATAGTTCTCTCAAAAATTACAATCGTTTCTTCATTTACTCACTTGCATGTTGTCCCAAACCTGTATTAATTTCTTTCTTGTGCTAAACACAAAATAAGATATTTTGAGTAACCAAACAGTAGCTGGTCCTCACTGAATTTAATACAGTGTTCAGCAGAAAAAAGAAACTCATTCAGATTAAAACGAGCTGAGAGAGAGTAAATGATGGATGTAGTGTAGAAGTAAATAGTGTTTCACCTTTCATGTTTGTTAATTCAATACTGCTGAATCCACCTACTCTTTCTGGAAAATAAAAGCACTGTTTGTTTTATTCATATTACGTTTATTGTAATGTGTATCTATTCAAATAACAAAGATAAAATGACAACGATTTTTAGCTTTGCTCATTTTGCCCTAAATAGCTGCCCTTCTTTATTTTGTACTTTGTTACCTTGAAAGGCTTTGTTTTTATTTAGTTTGTCAGTACTGCTCAGACAACTTGCAAAATAGTAAAATCAATGACAAAGAATCATGATAAAATTGTGATATTTTATAAAAAAAAAAAATCATATGATATTTTTGCCATATCTCTGTAATTTGCAAAATAGTCTTAAAAAACCAACTTGAAAAAAGAAACGGGATAAAAAACGTGAATCGTGATTTCCCCAGAAAAAATCGTGATATGATATTTTTTCCATCTCGCCCACCCCTGTTTGAATGTATTACTTATAACTCTTTGTGACATGCTTTTGATGACCTCAGCCATCCCATGGCAAGCAAGCCCATGGCAAAACCCTTTTCTGTGCAAAGTGACTTAATTTCAATTCTATTCATTAATTTTTAAGGTTTTAGTGCCATCCATTGCTATGGGACAACAATTGATGGTGTATATCTAATCTTTCAACTCATGCATCATCAGCTAAGCAAGCAAATCCGGTTACTTTTTCTTGCTGTCAGCACATGAACAGCAGGAAGAGACTGGGTGTATCTATCTGAAGGACTTTTATAATGAAGAAAATCCACCTACACATATACAAGTAATGCTAAAGCTAAAGCCTTTCCATTTAGAAAGCATCCCCACCTCCAAAACAACAGCTAAAAGCTGTTAAAAACTAAAGACTACTTGTAATAAAGTTGTTTTTTCATTTATACAGAATGTAACAGATGCTTAAATTGCATTAATTTATTTAACACTAAACATTAATATTCCTTCAATGGCAGCGTCACAAATCTCACCGAACAGCAGCAGTAAGGGTAGCAGAAACAGAAGAAGCTTCAGTAGTTTGGGCAGACACCTGAAAGAAAGAAAAATACTCTCAAAAATGACATTTATCATATGCACACTTGCATTCTGACCAAAACAACAGCAGCAGCAGTAGCAGATCACATGATTATAGTGCATTGTAAAACAAAACAACAACAGAAAGATAATATTAATATTAAGGATTAAATACTTCACATTTTTACCTGGTGAGAAGAAAGACATTGATCAGAGACATGAGCGCGATCAGCTGATACCATCCTGTTCCCAGCCACCAGAAGGCGCCAGTCGCTGCTTTCCCTGTTCGGACCAGAGGAGGAAGTTATATATGGAGTGAAAGCTGCTCCAAGTGACACACTGACAGGTTTAAATGATTTAGAGAAGATAATTATTAGTCAAAGATTCAGAAATGGAGACGGATGGACTCGAACCACCACAGCTGAGAAGCTAAGAAACGGAAGTGCTGGTTAGCAGGATTTGAGTGTTCAGAGAGAAGTGATGTGGGTTCACTCTGCTTGAGAAACCATCAAGTCAAATACAAGAAAGTCTATCAAGCCACACTGACATGAGGGAAAGAAGAAAGCAAAAGAGATGAAGACAAGCATGCTGGAGTCTGAATTTATATCGACCTGGAGAACAAACTGCAAACCACAGGACGGACTTCAGCTTCCGGGTCACAAACGCACCGGCCGAGCCGAAACCTCGGCAAACCTGCAGAAGCCCGTAACCTGGGTGTGTACCATTAAAACAGAACACAATCAGACAACATCCTGCGACCCAATCCACGTCTTACATAACAGGATGAAAAACATAAATGGTGAAAGACACACAAAGGTATCTCTACTGGAATGAGACTCTGAAGTCGGCGTCTACTGGGAAGGAGTGTAAAGATCTGAAGGTGTATAACCTGTGTAAGAAACAAGGGCCCACAAGGCAGCATATACATGGTGGGTGTAGGAATAGCGTTTGTGCTCCGTGTGCATTTCCATGTGCTGTTTTTCTTTGCAGTCATCACCTGAAAAATCAGCAGGGAACGACAACATCAGCAAAGATGGATGCGTTTTATCAGTTTTACCACAGTACAGTTATGGAAATAACACAAAGCAAAGTTTGCACTCATAAAATCACACATTGCCGTTTGGGGTCAGTCAAATATTTATACATTAATACTTTTATTCAGCAAAGGATGCATTACAGTGACAGTAAAGAATCTTACATTTAGAATTAAGAATCTTCATTTTAGAATTTAGAATCTTACAAAGGATTTGAATTTCAAATAATGGCTGAGCAAAGAACCTTGAAAAAAAAAAAGCTTTATAGTTTAGTTTGTTTTTAACTCAACTTTTTGAGCAATTTTGCTGGGCCACTTTTTTTAAGCAATGATTGTTGGGCACAAATTTAGAATGGGTAACAAATTTCTATCTGGATAATTTAGATCAGCCTCGGGCCCTGTGTCTGGCCTAGTTGACCGTCTACGGCAACATTTTCTAAACATCGCTTAAAAAGTTGCTCAGTGTATCATACGGACAGGGAGGCAACATAAAACCATCACACAAGTGTCAGATTTAGACTGTTGTTTTATCCAATCCTTGTAGAACGGCTAAAAAGACCACTTTGAACATGATACCGTTGATGCTGATTCACTACTCATATATGTTTAGCCACACAAGCATCTACGTCTTATGTTATAATAGTTCATTAGCATTAGTGGCTTTTGCACTGAAGGATTGTGTGTACTTACAGAGTGAGCCGTTGAGATTGAGGTGGCTGTCTGTGGTCACCAGATCTCGCACGTTTACACTGCCACAGTAGCTGTCATGAGCTGAAACACACACAGAGCAAATAAGCACAAATTCCAGCATGCTTTATTTCACACAAAGAGAGAGGTCATGAATTTACACATATAAAAATAAAATTCACATATTGCATTTGGAATATGAAATACTTCCAAATTGAAAATAAGAGATTATTTTCCTTTCTGTTTCACGTGTTCATGGTGAATCAAAAATTAACCCATTTTTGAAACAAAAACACAACAATATGAGGGTTAAAAAAAAGGTTCACCGAAAATGTTAATTTTGCTGACAATTTACTCACCCTCAGGCCATCCAAGATGTGGAGAGATTTAGCATTACATCAATGAATCCTCTGCAGTGAATGGGTGCCGTCAGAATGAGTCAAAACAGCTGATAAAAACATCACAATAATCCACACCACTCCAGTCCATCAGTTATTGGCATGAATTTGCATGTTTGTAAGAAACAAATCCATTACTATGGTGTTTTTACTTCAAACCGTTGCTTCTAGCCAAAAAAAAATTAAAAATCCATAATAACACTTCCTACAGTGAAAAAAATCCATCTTCTGTTGTCCTCTCACATCAAAATCCACCCACATGTTTGCTTAGAGCTGTTTTGGCTTCTAAACAGTGCCAGATCTGTGCATATTTATCTCACGATTCAGAAAGAAAACTTCCAGCAGAGAAAGCTATATCATGGATCGAGGCATCGTATTTCAGTAGGAAGCCATGGGTTTAAGGTCAAAAAATTATATATATAAAAAAAAAAAGATAGATTTGTTCCTTACAGATGCTGTTTATTTTACAAGACATTAATTGATGGACTGTTGTGATGTTTTTGTCAGCTGTTTGGACTCTCATTCTGACGGCACCCATTCACTGCACAACATCCATAATGCTATATATAAGACTTATCTTCAAACTCTCTTTTTTGGGTAAACGATTCTTTCAGTGAAGTGTTTTGAGGTATGGAGAAGTGACTCGATCATGACCTCACCTGTCTTCTCAACACTGTTCAGAGAAGTGGTCATCGTGGCGTCTGCAGCTGTCTGATATGCTGAAGACACAGATGTCGAGTACGGTAAGGAATATGCCGTTTCGTCCTCCTTCTCTTCTGTGTGGAACGAGCAGTTCTTACAAATATAGCCGTTAGCCAGATCAGCGTGCTCCTCTGTTTTACTGAGGTCTCCATTCTCCAACAGAGAGCTGTGAGCTGTTCTTCTTCTCCTTGCTGAACACAACATTAAAAGAAAAATTCCAAAACTAGATTAATAAAAAGAGTGAAAATTCACTGTACAACTTCACGTGATTTACCAAGGACTGAAGATAACCTGACCTGATCTAAAGTTCTGAGCAAGAATGAGAGTTGTTTACTCTGTTAACTTAAACATAACCTTGAGTTGTTTATGCATAGTTTCGTAGTTTAAACTGCCAGCATTAAAATAAGCAGTAGTCTGAAATGACACCGATTACATTTGACCATTTACAAGTTTGGAAAGATAGCAAAGACAAAAAATAAGCACTGATTAAAGACCCAAAAAGACACTCAAACGCAGGATGTTCAAGATGTAGATGAGCTCATCAGAACAGATTTAAAGAAAGAGCCGTTTGATGGCACCCATTCACTGCATTGGTGAGTAAGTAAACGTTAAGCTAAATTTCTGACAAATAAACAAACTCAACTACATCCTGGACGGCCTGAAGGTGAGTACATTTTCAGCACATTTTCACTTTGAGGTGAACTGGCCCTTTAAGACAGTTAAAGAGTTAGTTTTGACTTGACGTTGACTTCTCGTGAAAGGCTGCTGACCAGAGTGCGTGTGTGTCCTGGAGCTCTGTCTGAGTGTGGACTGATCCAGCAGGCTGGAGATGAGAGATGCATCACTGGCTGTACTGGTGAAGCTCAGGTCTGACAGGGTCTGGTCCTTCTGAGGAGTCTGAGTCACGCTCTGGGACATGCTCTCAGACTCATACAACGATGAGCCCTGCTGCTGCCTCCTGCTCCGCACAGACCTGTGGGAAGAACACAGCAAGTCAATTACACCTATGCACTTCCAGCACACCATATAGCCAGCAACTTAATTTACTTACAATTGTGTACTTTTTCCCCAGTTGGTGTGTGAAAATATTTAACATAACATTTAGGAATTAATTAAGGAGTATATTCTACTAATAGCTTTTTGCAAGTGCTAGAGAAAATTTTATATATTAAACTTCTTTTTTTTATATTTAACTTCTTATGATGCACATTAACTCCTTACAAATGATGCAAGGTTTTATAATGAATTTTGGAGGATGCCTATTTAGGAACACTAGATTTTTTTTGATTATGCATGTCACAATTTTAAATATCTAGACAAATTATGTCTTGCAAAAATACTAATACTAATATATAGGGATGCACCGATAGCGATCGGCCGATATGTTTGCGCGTTTTGTCGGTAAAAGCGGTTCTGTAATCAGCAGTA